>LUCH01000904.1:30245-47377 GCA_013368495.1 Paragonimus heterotremus | reverse complement strand
ATTTGATCATTTTATCACTCTTTTACATCACTATAATTCCACTCATCGAAATCTCCACGTTACTCAAGAACAAGAGCTAGATATCTGACTACCATTCTTAGATATCCTAATTTATAGGCGTTTAGACGGTCTGTTTATTGAAAAGCCACATGGAGTGAGCAGTAACTACAATTCTCTTCATTTGCGCCCGTGGCTTACAAACGTAGTTTGTTGCGATCTATTTTTCACCGTGCAAGGAAAGTATACACAGCCGACCACCTAAAATCTGAAGAAGAGCTCTTGAAGAGTGTTCTGCTTGCAAATGGACATCTGGCCAAATTTATTGGAATTCATTCCAAGGGACGAGTGACTACTCCCCACCCCCACCCCATCCATAATCAGCACCGAAGAACCAGGCTTTTATCACCCTTCCTTACACAGGTGATCACAATATCACCGATGTAAGTCGAAAGTTGAAGTCAGCCGTTGATTGCACATATCCCGCAGCGGAAATGCGCTTGCTGCTTTCCACTCGAAGGATGAGTCTCCACTACCCCGATCTTTTCTTTCTCAGAAAACTCTGCCTCTCATGTTATCTAAAACACTGAGTTCCCTTGATCCAATTCACCAGTAACGATAAAAGATGTATGTTTTGAGATGTTAACATTTCGTTTACTCTCTTCAGTCACGAACGTAAAACATTAGAATATATGGGACATGCGAATAGCAACAACAATAGAAAAAATCAACCATTGGGTCTACACAAAACAAAGACTATTACCAGTTCCATGGCAGAAAAACTGCTTGTCAAAAGTTTATGCACAAACAGGACCGGAAAGCTGGTATTGATTAACACGTTATCTACCAATTCACTTGCAGCTGCGATGACTCATACATTAGCAGAACGGAACTAAACTTACTACAAAGGAAGGTGGAGCACATCCTCAATTGGCTAGTGCAAACATGGACTCAACGCGGTTAAGTATGCCAGCACGAACAAAAATCCGGCGTCTTCGATCGTGAAACACTTAATCACAATAGGTGATGTGGTTGACCCCGTCACTTCTTTCATGGTCCCATTGCGCAACCGTACTCCTGTTGGCGTTCTCCGAGGCATTGTTGATCAGGCGTCAAGCACCAGCCCTTTGTTAGCAAAAGGTGCTGACGCAATCAATTTCGTTACCGTGGCAGTGGAACCCTGATTGCTCCCAAGTGATGTTCGTTCATTTCATTGTTTTATCGCCAAACCCTTAACTTATATAGCTGAATGGTTCATGTAATCGACTGATGAGAATAAACGAAATGGTTGCATCTCGCAATGAATGTCTCATTGCCGTCTTAATGAACTGAATAAAGGGAACTTAATGTCTGAAATTTCTCTAACTTGACTCTGACAAACGGGAGTTACTTGGTGGGCACAGTAGTCTTCAAGCCACCAGTTGAACATAGTGAACACACTGATGACTTTGATCATGTCTTCTACTGGTTTCAGCCACCAGCGAAGAAGATTACCGTCCATAACCTATATCGGGCCGATCTTAACGGCCTAAGAAGCTAGCTGGGTTCACTCCCTTTTGGTTATGATTCCGTGGACCGGAACTATCACGCTTTTCAAAAAGTAAGTCAAAAGACGGACAAAGTGTGTGCCTCCTGCTCTTGTATTCAGTGAGTCGCCTTCTTAATGACCGCTCCCATTTATTCGCTAGGCATTAACTCAGGTAATTCAGAGAAACTGAGCGTTTATCGCAGTGCTCGAAGTAAATGTCAGCAGGACATCTATGAAAACATTAAGCACTCATAAAATATATCTTACTGAGAGCTTATGTGAACAGATTTTCTTATTTGAATCTATATATCGACTGAGAAAAAAACGTCTTTGGTCACTTCTACGCAACTGTCTGAATGAAAAGGTTTCTTTATACCTCCGTGCAATTGTTGACATATGCAAAAAGTACTGTTCAGTGGCCTACATACTTGTACCACTGAACTGCGAGGTTTTCAGTATTCCCTCCAGACTACTGATTGTTTTGTAATAGACGCTGAATACCTCCCATCCAGGGTTAGTTTATACAACAATGGATCCAAACGAGATTCATCCCAAGATCCTCAGGAGGCAGTCGTTAGTCTGACGGAATTCCCTTTTCAGCTGGTTAAACATAACCTCCAGATTGTCACCATTCCTGGAGCATGGAAAGAAGACACAATGATGACACCCCCCTGGCAGCTAGCACTCAATCAACCCTGTTGGTATTCCATGCAAGACAATAGCGCGTTTTACGAAACCAGCCAGCTTTCCGCAATCCTCAGGGCGTGATCTTTTTCTTCTACTCAGAGTAGCTTCCTTTCTAGCTGGCTATGTGCAGCCATTTCGCTTGTCTTCATGAATAGCTTAACGGAATTCAAGGGTGATAGTTTCATTTCAGATGTTACCTTTTGCGACTTCGGAAAGACCTTCGACCGTGTCCCATATGGTCCACTCAGACATAATCTAGAGGCTTATGGCATCCGAAAAGAGATTTTTCTATGCATTCCCGTCTTTCTAGATGATAGAACTGCTAGAGTTGAGACCAGGTCAGACCTTTCACCTATCAACTTTATCTTTGTAGAGTTCCTTGAGGATCTCCGTTTTGTCTCCTATTATTTCTTATCCATACCAAAGACTTCTGGAGCAGTGTTTGCAATTACGCTTCCCTCTACGCTGAGGTTCTAACATTCTGGAGTTCTGGTGATCCTAGAGCACTGTTGATTGATAGTGATACGATCGGGCGCTGACCAGATGATAGAGGTCTATCCTTCACTGTCAACAGAACAGCGTACGTGTCACTCGGAAGAGGGGACCCTGACAGTTTCTTTGTAATTCGTAATGTGCCAAACATAACAGACATCATGGGAATCAGCCTGACGGAAGATCAAGTTGTCTGGATGTCATTTAACTTAACTCTCAATCATCATTACGACAAAACCACAAAAATCAAGACGATGAAACAATTTTCCTCCGTATAAAGAAGAAAAGGTTTTCAATGCTTTACGGTATTTTTGTAACACAGCTGTTTGAGAATACTAACCAAGTCGTATGCACTGGTTCGAAGAAATTCATATTCACCAGTAAGAGCGTTTGGCTTGAACCTACGAAGTTAGTCCTTGACCTGTGGCATTTGACATGAGTCGCGATTTGAAATTCTTGCCCAGTACCTACCTAAGTTCCATCAACTCAGCAATAACGTAATTATCACCCGCCTTTGTGTAGCATAGGTCTCGTCGAGCAGTTCTTTAGTTTTGGTAGCTAATAACTGTGTAAGTTATAACAAAATGCTTCATAAGCTCCGCCCTCTGACCTTCTTTAGACGGCAATTCTTTTCTTACATCTTCCGTCTGAGGTTGTTAGCTGTTCCTCTATGGAAATTTTCAAAGTGCCATTGGATCCCCATTTATTCAACGGTGTTGTACTACCATTACTGTTCTTTGTACTTGCGTTACTCCTCAAGAGCTGTGCTGCAACATGTTATTAATAAATGGCTCTCAGATTTTGAAACAGACAACCTGACGAGATTCAGGTGGTTTGTGCCTCAAACCCGCGTAATAAACATTGAATTTTGACCTTTTATCTAAGGCTAGATCTGATATCAAATCACAAGTTTTCTAAACAATGTTAGCCATTCGTTAAACTATTCTACACTGAGAAATCACTTGTTTCATGCGTTGCTAAACTGACGTATCTTTTCTTCACTCTTCTTTCACTCTTTTCCAGAGTCGACAACAACACACGAGGTCAACGCACTGAGTCACTGTCTTGAATACCCCACGTAGGTCAATACTATGAAATAGCCGGGAAAGTAATCTGTTGGATTTTTCCAACATACGTCAAACAGAAGCGCTACAAACCATAATTCCCCTTTTTGCAAGCATACTTAGGGTATAAATGCTAAGGCGGTCCAAAACATGCCCCTTTATTTAGAATATTCCCTAACCTTGGACGTTTTACTGATATTATTTCTAGTTTTCGTATCACCTTGTTCAGTGACACACAAACTAGTGGTCACTTTGCGTTCTTGGAGTACCTTTGCCCTCAATATAAGCTTTATTGGTTTCGTCCCGATTAAAAGTCTCACACGCAGATAATACATAGATACTAATGATTTAGGTCCCGTCCGTATTGTTTTTCATTTAATTTTGCCTCATTATCTGCAACTGTCATACCATTTTGAATACGTTAGGAGTCTTGAGCTTACATCGTCCGTTGTTCTCCTTATAAATAAGTGAAAAGGTTTATTCATGAATATATTACCTTAGCAAACGAACAAATGGGTCTTAAGTCTGGAAGGATGTCGGGCCACTTACTTGTAGATGGTTGACTGAATACTTGTGTATCGCCTAGATGTCAAAACGAGCTCATTAAGTTGGCTGCTACAGATCTAATGGTCGCTTGTTGTGAAAGAGCAATCCCCATCGAATCAAAATCAACCCAGCTCTCTTTTTAAAAAAAATTATTGCTCTCGATAGGCGCACGTACACGATAACCCCTATCATGAAATTTCAGTCCCTGAAAAACCGATAGTAATGAGATTGGACTGCAGCGGCCCCCTGATTGGAGGAGGTTCAACCAAAAGTTCGCGCGCAAGCCATAACAGACGAAGTTATGGTAGATTGGCACCAGCCAATCAGAAACGGTGATCAGCTGTTGTTTAAATGTGCATCAGATTCAAACGACCGAGGTGCTCGACGCAACATCGTCGATCGTAACAACGAACTGGCTAATCAAAGCAGAAGAACGCCTGTCGCCCAACAGCAATCATAAATACTGTTGTTTCTCTATAAATAGGTGCCATTTTTCCGATAACTCCAGACTGTTTAGTGCCATTTGGACTACTGTTGTTATGTTGTTCCCGATTTGGTAGCCCAGCTCGCAATACCTCTCCAAGTGTTTTCTACTTCTGCCATAATGCAGGAGACATAATGACTCATTATAGAAACACTTGCAACCATATTAAACTGACCCGCGTGACCGTAGACGAGATGAACTGCCACAAGTGTCTTACGTAATTAGATGATCACCATCGAGAATTTGTAGACGGGTAAACTGTAAGTACTTAGGTTAGAATGGAGTGACATAGTATCAGTAGAAGAGCAACTGGAATCCCTCGTTCAGGTAAAACACTGCTACAGATATTTCAGCGGACTGGAGATTAAGGGGAGTTGACAATCAACGGTAGATTACACTGAGGTATAATACCCCCAGACCGACTAAGTTCTAAGAGTCAAAAAGTGTGATCCATTCCAACCAACAAATCTAGCTGAATGAGTCAGTGATTCTTTAGTCCCACTGTGTCATCTCAGCTAGCAAGTGGTACAACACAAAACGGTTAGTAGTGTGTCAGTAAGGAAGTCAGTTAACAAAAAACGCACTGAGGACCTACACAGAACAGTTCGTGACAAACTCTAGCAGCTTGTCACGACTCCCATACCAGTTTACAGGAGTTTGCATTTTTAGTTGTTACGCTCACGCGTACTTGCAACACGCACGCAGACTATGAATAAAACGAGTATGATTGACACATGCTCTTCGTTTTGATCGGTCACGATTCTGGTCATAAAATTCAACTAACGGATCTAGCTTGTTCACTCTGCCGAAATTTGCCCGCAGTCCGAATCATCTTTTCCAAATGTGGAATCACTCCGGAAATAGGACAATACGACTAAAAGTTGAATTACAATGAGGATGTGGTTACAGTGAATAGCTGAAACATCCACCGGATTTTATCCGGTAACTGGGTCATAATAAGTTGCAGATTTAACTCGTAAACCACCAGCAATTTGCTGGCTGTCGTTCACCCTACGTCGTGCTGATTCCGGTGTTAATGAACTTTATCGGAAGTAGATGGACTTCGTTTGTGAGGGAGTCCCTTCAAACTATACAGCCGTCTCTATTGATCATCAGGTAACTGTGAGTTCATTATGTACGACAAGTTCTGGATGAACATAATATCAAGGGAACACTGTATACCGTATCGTCAATAGGTTTACAGTGCTCAATCCGTGTATAGATTTCGGTGGTTCGTCTACCCCACTTAAATAACTAGAATCGAAGTACTCAAACTTACCCCACATATCTGGAGGGAACCATATACTATATATACTACGTCAGGATGTACTGATTCTAATTCCACTTGATTCCGTAGAACTTTCATGACTCAACGTCCGTACAGAATGAACCAGTAGGTCCCAATGAAATTACTGTATATTCTCAAAGTGATTTAAACTAAACGGATTGTACCGCTGCAGTGGAACAGAACATGACAATGAAAACATTGTACCCCAAATAAACGCTGTGATGGTCTACGCTAACCAAACTTTTAGGTGAGTAGAAGCAGTCGTGATAGCAGAGCACATTGGAGCGGTGTAGAGAAGAGGTATAACCAAGACACCGCGTGTACTCTATAGGCAAGATAAATTGGTGTACAGTGAGCGGTCGCTGACTCAACTCGATGTGTAGGCTTGTCAGTGTAAGTTCTCGCAGTGTTTTTGTTTCCTCCTTCTGTCTCAGCAAATCTAAGTGACCTACTTAGTTTACACCACTTGAGATATGTAGAGTCTAACTGGTTGCAGCTGATCGATAAGCTTTGAGGAATTCCGTTGACTGAAAGCAGCTGATACCTGACATTAGCTTTTCATTCTGGTATAATTTGTGACCACTCCCTTTCGGGAAGATGAACCAGACTTTAATTCCGTTCTTGCTGAGGCTTGTAAGTACAGTATATATATGCCAAGACCAAAGTTAGAACTTCGGTCACACGGTCATGAGCCAACCGTAGTGGTTACCGTACCATTGGCCGTACAATACGCACAAGCGAATTGTAATATTCAACCGCTCATTAACATGTAAAGTTTACCTGAGTCTTGAATTGAGATACACTAACTGTTCTATTAACTACAATCAGTGACCCAATGTTCATTTGTTTTCGGGCCAAGTTGAAATTGTCAAAACGGCAAACTGGCAGGGTAGTGTGTACACGTCTGTTGTGATCGACAAATGTCATGTTTCCTAAAATGACACTCATTGTCTCCGACGTTAACACCCTTCTCAGGCAGTAAAACGAACGTTCTTTGGCCAACACCTTAACCATTTACTTTGTTCTACCTAGATAGATGTTTACGTAACTGTAAGAAAACTAGATTACTGTATAACATGTACACCATGTGAATTCAAGTTGATCCTATGCGACATTTCAACCACCACACACATGTGTACTGTCTTTGCATAGTGTTCTTAGTTGCCAGCCCCAGCTAAAAGACAATTTTCGCCACAAACTACTCTAAACGTTTAAGGTAATTGTGCTAGTCAGGGTGACTACATCAGTTGTTCAAGAATAGCACACAAAATCCCACCCGGTGGTCGCTAACTACCGGTGGGATCAGAGTTAGGTGACTTCGACCCGTGTATGCTCATTACATTCTGATTTTGAAACAGAAACTTATCTGACCAAATCGCCTTCGCCGACCACTCAGTAGGATATGTGTTTTGTTTCCAACACTGTTGTAAAACCTGGGCGCCGGGCACTTTTATAACTCATTTGCTTCCGCGTAATGTCATGCAGATGAACTCTGGAAACGTACGACGTCTCACAAGGTATTCAAAAAGTAGGTACTATAGCATGCGGCACAGGGGTACATAAGTTTAACAAACGTTGGATCTCAGAAAAATCTTTGGAGTTGTTAGAAGCCAGACGGAAGATTCCTCATGGTAGTTCACATAATAAGTCTAGAAGAGATATCCGTAAGAAGCTGAAACGTAGTCTAAGGGCTGTTCATGAGGCTTGGTTAGTAGGAAAAGTTAATGAAATGGAGATCGCTTTTGCCTCAGGGAACAATGGCAAACTCTTTCAGTTGATCCGTGCTACTGGTCCCAAGCGACCGTCTGTCAGTAAAGCTATGAGCGAGGCAGATGGCACTCTAATTTATAATAAGTCTAGAAGGTTGGAACGCTGGGCGGAACACTTTGAGGGTCAATTTAGCTGGCCTCCTGCTTCGACCGTGCTGCCTCCACAAACTTGTGATATAACGCCCTGCTCGGTAGATTTAGAACCACCCACTGAGACTGAGGTTCGCAATTGCATCTCGGCTCTCAATCGTAATAAGGCTGCTGGTCCAGATGATCTAGTGCCAGTAATTTTTAAAGAAGGTGGAAAGGTGTTAGTCGAGGTCTCGACTCAGCTGTTTCAACTTGTGTGGAAGACGGAGACCATTCTTCCGTGCTGGCGTCACGCGTTAACAATTCCTATATTCAAAAAGGGTATCAGGAGCTCTTGCGTAAACCATAGGGAAACTAGTTTGACCCCAGTCATATCCAGGGTTCTGGCCTCTATTTTGCTTCGTCGACTCTGCAGTTCGAGAGTTAAACATTAGAGAACAACAGGCAGGGTTTCTTCCTGGCCGGGGATGTATGCATCATACTTTTACCATTCGTCAAATTTTGGAGAAGCTTCATGTATACAGCCGGCCAACAATTGCCATATTTCCCGACTATAAAGGTGCGTTCGATTCGGTGGACCGATCTACATTTTTAGAGTCGCTTAAACGCAGGGGTGTACCGACCATGTATGTGAACATACTGTCAGCGCTTTACTCCCATACTTCAGCTCAGGTTAGGGTTTACGGTGATCTGTCTGACAGTTTCAGCACCGGGAGCGGCATACGTCAAGGCTGTCGCCTTTCACCACTTTTATTCAATTTCTTCATGGACGAAATAATGGAGGACTATCTGCGGCACTCAAATGATGTCGGTGTGGACCTCTACCCTGGTGGAAGGCTGACTGATTTTGATTATACTGACACCAAAATGTTGCTGTTTTGACAACTTTCAAGCGGTACAAGCAACGCTGAACTCAATTTTGCGTTCTGCTCAGTACTTTGCAATGCGCTTTGCAGCCTCGTAATGCAAAGTACTTCTGCAAGATTGTCGTGATTACGTAGATTTAATGTTAGATAGTGAAGTCGTGGAGGTTGTTGACCGGTTTGTTCATCTGGGAAGCTTCATCAACGGTGACGGCGGAGGTGTATGGAATGAAATAGAGGCGCGTATTTTCAAGGCTAGGGGGGTGTTTACTAATCTGAGGCACTTATGGCGACAGAAAGGTATCTCTCTGAAGTTTAAGGGTGGCGTATATCAGTCAACAGTGAGGGCTATGTTAGGTTACGGCAGCAAAAAATTGTCGCTAAGGGTAAAAGATGTGAACAGTCCAGATGTTTGACCACCGATGTCTGCGTTCAATCGCTTGTATCGGGTGACACCAGCGAGTGCGCAACGAGGAGTTTAGGAAACGGGTATGTGATAGTGATTGTCAAATGAGTTCTTTCGTTAAATCCTTACACTTGCATAAACTTAGACGGTTAGGTCATGTACTTGGGATGTTAGCTAGTCGTTTGCTACACCGAGCACTGTTTGCCGACGCTGCGGTCGAATGGCGTACGATGAGAGGTGGACAGATGATGACCTGGTGTAGGAATATGAAATCGTTCAGGAAGGGTTGGCCACCGTAGATCGGCTTCGTCTCCCGGGCTGGGGCCCTCAAGACTCACATAGTCGGTGGCTGGAGATGTTAAGTGAGCTGGCGGCCAACCGAGTTCAGTGGGGTGAGTGTTGTCGTTGTTTGTCCGAGTTGTCTGTGAAGTGAGTGCACTTAATGAGGCGGGGCAGTGAAAGCCGTAAAGAAGCTGTCTTACTGATGACGCCTTACTTTCAATTACAGCTCGGTTGTTTGTTTGCAAGGTGTAAGCGCCTTGATGTTGTATGTTCGAATGTAGACGTAGCCATTTTTAGTGACCAGGTCCCCTCCCCTCTCCCTTTTTTCTTCTCTTTTTCTAAACTGGGTTTGTTTCTTCTTCTTCATGGTTATATGGCATTTAAGCATCAGTGTGAGCCACTGATGTATTGCTGTCTATGACATTGATGATGATGAAGACGTCTATGCAGAGTGCAGAATTGACTTTATGCATCTAACCATAGTAAACGTAATCTGCTTCTTAGGATGTTGACCGTTCACCTTCCGCTTATTCTTCTGTGTTCTGTGTTTTCAACTTCAAAAGATCGTGATGCCTGTTGCAGTAAAAGTGTCTGTGGAATTTTGAACGCTTTAGTGATCCAACGAGTTTAACCGATCCCGCTCGAGATAGCGGTAGTTTGTTTTCCAATTGCCTATTCAAAGCGAATTTCGCCATGTGAGGTCGCTGGTGTGTAGGGAATGCAGAAGTTAGGTACGATTAAGCGGTAGAGTAGTGTATGTAAGAAAGAGGACAAATATACGGCAGAAACCTCAGAATATAGCAAGCAGGAATGACTGTGCGGTGAGACAGTGGACTGTATAATGTCAACACGTAAGCGTGAACCATAGAGCAGCTTGTCAATCAGGAAGGTCACATGACCCATTCCAATCAGGCGTAGACAAACTGAGGGTTACGGGTACATTGACGTGTCAAGGGTAGTGAATCATACAACCGTGCTAGTGCCACAGACAACGCACGTCATGCCGTATGCGCACACTTATCGTGGCAGGACAGACACTGACACCTGAAGTGAGGACTCAGATAGATCAGTACACTTACCTGACTTTAGTGCTTTTGATGGACTTCACACAAAGGATTACTGTCTTACTGAAGCACAGAGATGTGTCCCATTACACAACACAAAACTGATAACTAACAAATCTGCCATACGGGTCACCCGTAACGCTGATCATCAAAAAACTTACACTTGGCAATAAGGAAAAATATGGTCAGCACACATGGAGAATCGTTGCATGTGCAACGCTCTCGCACACCCGAACGTACCGTACTTTCAAGCACGTACACGGGCTGAGTGTTCACTTATGCAGAAGGAATGTCTTGTTATTGTTTAGTAATATTTACCATTTATACTATGAAAGCTAATGAATCTGGGTCATTTGTCCAATCACCATTTCTCACACAACCGCACATGTGATCCTCACCGACTCGCTTCATTCAACACTATTCCATCGAGTTCACCACATCGGTTGATATACTGGGACACTTTCAGTAGACTGTTGAATTGTGTAGAAGAAGGAATAATGAGTCAAGGTTTCGCCTCGGAAATCTGAATGGAATAGTAAGCTTGAAAAAATATCTACAATGAGCCACTCAAAGGAGGCATGAGTTCTCCAACATTTCTAATTGTGGCTGCTCTCGTTTATGAATAGTTCAATACCCGGTCAATCGGCAGAAGGATTTTCGACTTCTACGTTCAAGGAGTCATTGGTATGTACATATGAGGACAAATACTATTGAATGACTGGTTGATTTCACGGAAGCAAGCTAAAAGTGCATGTTTGGATACAAAATGGACTGAGTGGTTTCTACCGCTTAGCCTATATATACTCTCGGACCAGGTAAATGGTCAGGATTTGTTCACAATGGTTACGTGCTACTAACATGAAACAAGAAGGCTGCCTCTCTTGATTTACTACAGTATTACTGACGTACGGCCGATTCTGTTGATCGAACGTTCAGTTGGACTTGGTAATTTACACCCATTGTTCGATTACTAGATCTACCCCCAAAGCCGCTCTTACTGTTACCGCGCCACCGGGTGCACTTTAGCTTGAGCATCGCTTGCGGGTAGACAATAAACGAATGACGCAACTGGTATTACTGATATCTAAAAAAACGCTGTGTTTCATTTGTGCGATAGGTAAAACTCCAGCATAAAACTTTGTCGGTCGGTCACATCACCTATCTTGAAATGTCTCGTACTTCAAGACGTACAGTAGTGATAGTAGATACTCGTACATTAAGTAATTATAGCTTAAACATCGATAATGAGATATAGAACGACCACCTCATTGTTACCTCTTCTACCCATCACAACCCACGCAAGAACGGAAACATCAGCACCTGCGAAAATGTCGACTCCGTCGCTGAATCAGTCACCACAGAGTTTTCACACCTGTACTCATCTGTGACCTACTTCTGTGAAGTCATGACCTTATTGTGTTTTCCGTATCCCAGTAGAGTGCCAACTTTGGGCATTCAGCGGTCAGTATGTTAAGTGAAAAGTAATTTCGCTTAGTCACTCGTACGGAAGACTAAATGGGTGGACGGCGTTCCACAAATGACATATACTCAATCAAATACCAACAATGTAAAGTTGTTTTATTGCCTGCGGGTGAGTCGACAAGCAGGTGACATATCTGTGGAATATGACTAAGCAGAGGGTGACAGATGCTCCTCAGTCCGTATCACACCCAAACCATCAAACCAACGGTAACCGACTCTGATCATCTTTACTCACTAGTGTGTTCAGATTTGAGATTTTTTGTGACATCAGGGTACTTTATTCATCAGGTCCCATTACGGTGAGTGTCATACTGTGATGGATGACCAAGTCGAAGACGCGATTAATCAACAACAGTAAAAAAATTCTCGACGCGATGATAAGATGTGTTCAAAGCCCCAATGTGAATGAATTGCGCACAACACGAGCGATTGAACGAGTCATCACTCAACGAAATCGAGATAATGGATGAGAAACAACAAGCTAAAATCCACGACAGATAGCGTCAATCAAAAGCACGGAGCCAGGTAGAACTGCACATGGTTTTTAAATGGAAACCTCACCGCATTATGAACTGAACCTTCGGTCTGTGAAAGCTAGCGCATGACTGGCCTGAAAACGTGCAATACTAAGTGACCGACTGTATGGGCATCGGCCAGCTAAGTTTACGAAGAGCATGCGGTTGACTTAATCTTCGCACCATATGTTACAGTACGGTAGAAACTGACTGCATAGATAGGTTCATTAAGAAGTAAGTTGAAAGTAGAATTAAGATTTCGCCTGCGGTTGTTCACAAATGGACCCCATACCCGTCCACTGTGACTCTTGTGTGTTTGGTTGTTTTGAATCTTATCTGCTTGTTATTCGGTTTTGACATGGAGAACTTTGGAGATAGTTGTGTTTTCTACATCTTCCAATTTGGATTGATTCCAAAGAAAATGTACAAGAGTTGATTGTATGCGTTTGGAGGTTTCGACTCAAACTACATACCGAACAACATTGGCCTCACAAGCTCAGTTACGGGTACAACGTTTCGTTGCCTACAAACCCATGTTCGTAAACTGCTGTTGATACTGGTAGCCTGGTGAAGTATTTGCCAGATACAGGGACTGATAAACAAAACTGAAACATCATTAAACCGAAAACATGGGTTTGCTTTAGCTTTTCCGCCTGGCAGAGAGTTCTCAGATTCTTTGGGTCCATTATGCTGAATCTACTGGCTATCCATTGCAGATACCGCTTATATCCAACAAGGAACAACAACCAGAGGAGCAACCTACCACCTTTTGGAAGGAAGAACACTCTGTTTTATGTGTTTCGTTAGACGTGAGTACAGTAAACTGAGGATTGCGAGACTAACGTTTCAGAACCATCAAAATTGCCATGTGCCGATGATCGATACTAGGGCTTCTAATAGCTTGTCCTTAATGTAGTACAGACTACCTGAAAGGCAGTCACTGCCCATGGTTGAGTGATCAATAAACGAAATACACACTAATAATCCTTGTATGCTGTTCGTATTAAAAAAAGCTTGTCGATATCATACCGTCCAGCATTTTCTGCTATACAAGCTTACGATTACATGCGGGCTGGACTACCGGTAAACTGACCAAGTCTAAACATGTGCCGGATAACGTTATCTCATACCCAGGAGATATCTACCGAAGCAACAACTTCAAAACCACTGTTTCATGCGGGTGGCATATTTTTGTTATTTTGTATGCATTTTATGCTCACGCGATTTCTACGAGGTGTACCGACGATATCGTTCAGTCAACGCAGTTGTCACGAGTATCTTGAAAATTTAAGTTAATCTAAGCAATGTCTGTCACTTCCTTCGATGAGCGAACTACGTCGATCAATAACAGTGTAATATACATGCTTGTACTGAGCCTCCTGACAAAGCTAATCTCATCTTGAACGACACAACACTTCCGTACTCATCTCCGTGAACACTGACCATCAAATTAATGCTGTCTTGTTAGTGTAGTGGATGTAACTAATAGCAAACTACTTTATTTAATATTCTATCGACATTACTTGCTTATCTCTACGATATTTATACCGCATTGTTTACATTCCCCATTACGAGATTTCCAGATAGGCAATTTCCGATCTGTTTCATAGAATCAAGCTAAGAGGGGCAATTAAATGAAAACGGCTGTACTTTAAGGAATGTCATTCATTCCAAAGTTTTCTCAAGCGTGGTTTGTTTTTTCTGTTCCCCAACAGAAGGATTATTTTCATTCGTACAGCAACTGCCTTATTTCGATTATTAAATCTGTGTTCAGATTTCAAAATAAAATCTATGATAATCTCTGTGAACCCACACTCAAAAGAAGTTATACTTACAAAGCAAAATCCATAATTATCAACAATCAATTAGCTGGCATTTGTTTAAAACAGTTTAGAAGATAAAACGACTGCCTAATAAGCCACGTACTAGACTTATTAGTCAAGTTTACATCACATCTCAGTTTGGTGAAGTGATGTGTAATAATTGGTCACGAAAGGACTTATTTACATGATAGTTTGTTCGTACTTCAGTATGTAATCATGTTAGGTTTAGTCTGATACGACTGTAACACTGTTTCTTCCAGAGGGGATTCGGCCTGATTCGAGTTTCAGAAAGTGTTTTCCGTACGGTTCTTGGAGGGTATCCAACATGAACAATATTCCTTGCTTCATACGAATGCTTCTTGGACAGAAAGCCTTCCTCTTGAAGAGTGTCCCCGTAGGTCGACCAATGTATCATGAGGTGTAGTGGATTGCAGATTGACTATTTCATAAATTTTGCCGTAAGATTAATTTATTTTTGGTTCACTTGGGTATGTATAACCGATGGCTGAAGTGGTAAGATTTACCGTATTGTGAACAACTTACAGTACCGGCACCGTTTACAACAACTTACAGTACGGACAACAATTGATAAGCTGATATTCAAAAAGTCTTACGTTCTACATCTAACCGATTAGTTCTGAATGGAATAACACCGAGCGTGAGACGCACGCCACGATATAATTACACAGTCAGCCCGTTCAACTGAACGCTGTCCTGATTCGTGATTCTCCCAACAACGACTACGACTATCGCATTCTCCTTCAGGTTTGATGTCGCGATTCAAATTTATTCGCGTCACATTTAAGTTTATGCAGCGAAGGAGTTTAAATCCTCAATATGGTCTTAATGATCGAATTCAGACAAAAAATGGAGTAACCAACTAAGATAACCATACACTGGAAGTTCGTAACTATTGGACCCGTCAGTCTACCCCAAGGACTTGCCCTTGATCTTTAACTAGATCTTAGACAGATTGTCTGAAAATGTCTTGTGTTCCTAGACTTTCAGTGAGGCTCAGATTAAGTGTTTGATCGAATGGCCACTTTCGTTCACCTTACTCTGCTTGACATGGACAATAGAACGAGTGAACACAGCCGGTGGTCTTACTATGCGGTCATCAACCTGTTTGCTCGCTGTGGCGTATATACCGTCCTGCTGTACCTATGTCACCTATACCTGGCGTATAAACACATACAACATGTGAACCACTCTGCTATTCCAAAAAGCTGTGCTGAGACACCCAGAGAAGTTATTATTAAACCCTCTTTGGGAAGTCAAGTACCTATGGCATCTATGATTTTTATGCCCACTTGCTGATGTAATCGCAGATTATCTAGGCGAAATTACAGTGACGAGTAAAATGAGGAATTTACGTACAAACCAGTCATCATTTTGCATTCAGGACATGTGTTAAGTGGACATACAGTACATCAAAATTTACTGTAAAATGATCAACACATTGTCAAAAAGTTCCTTATCGAGTACGCAGGCAGGAAGACCTTTGCTTTTGCGATCCTCCTTCCCTGATAGTCTGCAAAATTTTTGTAAGTTATATAGATCTGAGGACAAAATGAACAGAAATAAATGAAAGGAAACTTCAATGAAGGTGCTATCGTGCAATCAGATCAGCAACGAACACTAAAACACACTGCGGCAGCGTTTCGCCGCAACTGCACATTCAGCGACCTGTGAGAATGGGACCGAAGAGTCACCAGAAAATTTGTAATGCGGTTTGACTCTCACATACGTTTTGGTCGCATGAAACTTTAGAATTCAGTCGCTTCGACCCTGACCAAAGAGATGGGCAGTTTGTTCCAGTGTGTACAGACCGTAACTGTCTAGAAATTAACCTGTCTGTTTCACAGCACAGTTTCAGTAGATGATCTATTAAGCAATCATTTCTGTTTAATGGAAGGAATTGTGCCTGATGTGTGAAGCGTTTTGTGGTGGACAATGGGATCTCCTCCAAGACTTCGGTCACGCAGTGAAAATTAGCATAAGCCTACCAGTTTCTCAGGGTGTATGATTTTCCCGGGTCTCAAAACTTTTCTGGTGATCCATCGCTGAACAATTTCAGTAGACGTATAAGCTGAAAAGCGGATAAGCAGCAGAGGCCTGTATGATCATTTCTAAATGTGCAGTAAAAATCCGTAAAACTCAAAATATCATCAACACTATTTCCAGCCAAAACTGTGATTTGGGTATTCCACTTGAATATCTTAAGAATCTCATTTTTTTGTGTACAGAAAATATCAGGTTCAATTTTGAAAGGTTTTCTTATAGACAAGTAAACTGAGTGGCTATGGGTAGTCCGTTAGGCTCAACATTAGCCGACTTCTTCTTAGGAATGATTGAACGGCAAGTCTCTGATAATATTGCCAAAACATTATTGTACAAGCGGTATGTTGATGATATGTTGATTTTTACAGGTAGTGATCATTCCGACTTATTTTTAATCTTCTTAACTCTATTCATCCGAACTTATCCTTGTCTCATGAAAAGGAATCAAACGACATTTTAGTATACTTAGATGTAGCCATCACTAGGTGTGGAGATGGGGAATTACAGCGATCGATCCATCGCAAAGCAACATGGGGTGGACAATATCTCCAATTCTTCAACTTTGCCCCGATATCATACAAACGGGGTTTGATCAAAACTCTATTTCATAGGGCCAGTCGTATTTGTACTCCTGATAAGCTGCAGATGGAACAAGAATTGCTGGAAAAAACGTTGTTGGCAAACGGATATC
>LUCH01000904.1:0-30145 GCA_013368495.1 Paragonimus heterotremus | reverse complement strand
AAAAACTTTGCTGGCAAACGGATGTCCCGAAAAGTTAATAGATATTCACAACATGATAAACAAATGCAATGAGCCTGTGCAAACAGATCACAAGAAAGATATATTTCCATTTTTCCAATTCAGAGACGGTCACCTGGCAAACGACATTAAGCACAAACTAACGTGTGCCCTATTCCGTACGTATGCGGCTGCCCAATTACGCTTGATTCAAACCACCAAAGGACCCGTTCTACACAATCGCGAACGCAGCCTGTCTGACCATTCTGTTTCGCACGTTGTCTATCAGTTCACTTGCAGTTGCGGTGACGTTTACATAGGCAGAAAAGACCGACAGCTACCTCAGCGAGTGACGGAGCACGTCCCAAACTGGTTAAAACAGTTCATGACAATAGTATGAAACCGATGAATCTGTTACTCAAAGCCTCGCGTCACTGATTGCCAGACACCTCATGATAACAGGTTAACAGGTTGACCAACTTAAATCATTGTTAAACCATCAGAACCCGAAGCTACTGACCTTTAGCGAAGCCATGCTGTTGATAGAAGCAACCCGTAGGGTTGCCGTGGTGGTGATGACATAATACGTGATGTGACTGTATGCGTGTCCATACCTTGTCTATCTCTAATTGTCTGTCATATATAACTTGCATGTTTTACGTTTGCGACTGATGACAGTAAACGAAATGCTAACATGTCGCAACATGTCTTCTTTCTGCGCTGATGAAATTATGGAAGGGAAACCAGTGTTTCATGATGTCATCTCGTTTGGTTATGAAGCTTTAGACAGCAATGACAGGGGTTTATAAGACGGAAAGTGTATCGGGTTCCCTTGTTGAGTGTTACTGTTCAGTTGAAAGCACAACCAGCAGCAACCTTCGTGGGTCACGCTACGCTACTGATAACCTCATGACTAGTGATCCCAGTTAGTTCCGTTTTAATTACCCAGTCTGGAAAGGGAAACGTGATCGACTTTATTCGATTTTGACCGCGTCGGTGGTTTCCGATCACTGAGTTTCTATCAGTCTATGGGGTACCGTGTGTCTTATTTAGAGGAGCGAGTTAACACTACAGAAGACTGATCACTTCGGAGGTCTCGGAACCTATGCAACAAAACTGAAACTTACAACAGCATACACAGGCTCTTGACCAAACAACAAACATATCGGATATTAATGCCAGTACAGAGTTTTCTTCCATTTGTGATAGCACTCACCCCGATGAGGCAGCCAGTGTGCTTAAGATGGGGGCTGAGGGGCACAAGTGCCATCCGGCGAGAACTTATCAACCCACCCAACACTACCCACTGAGAACGAAACGCCGTCTTTCATTGAGTATAAAATACGTTAACCGAAAGGTCGCAAAACTCGTACTGATTACTGTCTTAAGAATGCACGAAATTTAGCCGTTTTTGAGTACTGCAATGCCTTGTTGACTAGAATCCGGCAGCCGATGTCATAGGTTCAAACGGGATTTTCTGTCGGTCCCTACTTATGGGGTTTACTCATGAATATCATTCATGATTTAGATCGATTTATACGAGGTGTTGCTACAAGTCGGACTACTGAACGGTGAAGTGGTAGGGCTGTATTACAGCAGAGTAAACAGTGAGGCAGTGTAATGAGATTGGACCGGAGCGGTTTCCTGAGTGGAGAACATTCAATCAATCAGAACCGACACAAAGGCTGTCGTGGGCGGGACTGTGCTCAGTCGATTCCAGCCAACCGAAACAGCCATGAGCGGCTACTTTATTTTTAGCAGATGGTGGGTAAAACAACCTGCTTAGGTGCCAGTTTGATTGGAACAAATGACTTGCTTGCAGCAAGATCGCAAAAATAATATGCGGGCAATCAAAACGCCACATGATTTTCGGTCCAGAGTAATCACCAATGTGATCATTGCTGTTTCCCTGTAAAAAAAAATTGTTTTCCCAATAAAATATGAATGTTTTCTACTTTATCGATATGAAGCTCAAAAACGCCCAGACATTAACGGCACATTGAAGAAAAACAAAAGGAACAGTGACAGACCTACTAAACCATCTCATGGCTGTAAATCCCTTATATATTCCAAATACATAATCACAAGGCGCCCGCTTCAAGTATGCGTTTGCATGACAGCCGTCAGTTTGACTGGAAATCGTTAAGGACACACTGTATCAAAATAAACTTGAATTACGGAAGATTACTATTGTACTTGAGGATAAATCTCCGAAAATCCGAGTCCACAGTTACATCGGTTATTCTTAACCCTGAAGGACAATGTCATCAGTAACCGCGGCAAGAGCAACAATGTGCTTCCGTAGTTGAAAGAAGTAATTACACCTCAATAAAGAACGGAAGTCTTTCGTATCTACCTATTAAGTCTGGTAATCACACAACTGTGTCGAGGTTCCGTTCATAAAAAGACGCACAAGCCCCTGGATCAAAGAATTTGAATAAACAGGAAGCAACTGCTATGTAGACAAAAAGATACATTTCATATATCTATTTAATCTGACAGCAATTCTGGCGGACAGGAGATACCCCATCTTGCATATACGAACTGAAGATCTAGTATGGATGTTCACAAGTAGCCTATGAATGCAGTTTTGTAGTGAATTAACAGTATCTTTTATTTCCACTATTCCGTTGACTTACTTTTCAATAATTCGCAGTAATTGGGACTATTATTACTGTCCGGAAAGAGGGAAACTCAGCACAACTTGGAGTGTTCTACAAGAAATAATGTAGTACATACGTGTAGTAACACCAGGCTACTTTCCCGTCAGACAAATGTCCATGGGACTCCTTCTAGAATTCTTTCTCTCTTACGTCAGAGTGTTACCATTTCGGAGTGATGTATACACGAGAAAATCTGTTGTCTTAGTGGCTACTCAAGTTCAACAAAAGGATAAAGAACCCACGCGTTGTCATTTTTTTTTACATCTACCCCAATGATCTCCACTAAAGCTCTTTACCACAGAGAGATGACCAATGTTATTTCTACAGTACTCACTCGAGAGTTGGGAAACAGGAACTTCTCAACGATTCCAGAACCTCAGGTTCTGGTGGCTAACACCTTTTTGATACCCCGCTATGTTTATGTTCCAAAGTGATCGTCTCGTCTTCAGCAGCCTAGTTATTTTTTACGTGCACAGAACTAGTACTACAATTACACTGAAGAATGAAGTCTACTTCTAAGAAACGTTTCAATAAGGGTTCAGTTTTTGGTATTACTGAAATCATTCTTTTTTCAATAGCAGAGGATTCATACACTCATATTGTACATCTGTCATTCGAAAGACTGTGGAAATATGTTGAGTCGGGCATTTAAGCAGTATCTAATCAAGAATCGCTCACAGCATTTGAGTCAAGTATGAGAGGTAATTAACAAGTTTGAGGCGCTGATAGATAATAGGCTTACTCAAATACACACCATGTAACTTACGACTCATATTGTCGATTCATGAAATGTGTGTACATTGGTGAGCTATACCACAATTCTGCGAACATTATCTCTTTCATATCAAAAAAGCATATATTTTTCCTCATAGGGTGATTCACGGGCAAATACCAATCGAAAGGCCCACTGACGCTAAGATATGAACGTTGCCTGAACGGAATGATAATCCAGGGTGGTTGGGAAACTATCATCTTCTAAAAGTGACTCGGTTCTAGTTCCGCTGTAGCACCAAAAGCAAATTATAAAGAGTCGAGACGTAAGAGCTTTACAAGTAATTTCTCGATATATATTCCCAACCTTGAATGGATGTGACCTTGGAGTCCAGTTTTGCACATAACTGATATTCTGTAAGGTGTAAACCAGTGTAATATTTTCAACCAATCGTTATCTTTTATAAGTTACTTTTTACGCGTTTGTATACACTCTTTTAATAAAATAATCTGTAACTTCGTTTGAAAACATACACATCCTTCTCAACTTTACTGGTTGCCGCAATAATAAACGGAAGTTTCTGTACGTCGTCCTTCTCTCCCTCTCGCCTAATCCTTCGTCTACCTGTTCGATCATACATTAATTGCAAGATGAAATATTTTTGCTCCTCGTTTTTACCGTCTTTTCAACGCTCAACGTTTCCCTCGTAAGTTGCCGGAAAGTACTTATCCGATGCCTTCCGAATCTGACATCTTGGGCTGACTTCTTTCTCTCTGTAGCAATTTCTTAAACTCAACGGACTTCATCTTGCCCGTGGTTCGTCCCTTTTTCTGTCAATACGCGTTCCGTTTTACTTATACCTTCGCACCCGTTCGATATCGTTATAATCTTTCAATGTTATCACAATTTTGAATGCTTGTTACTGGTAAATGGATTGAGAATAACGCATCGTTATGAGCAAGTGATAATACTCTACGTTTCAACCATCTCCGGTGGCTTTCCTTAGGTGTTGTCAACAACACTCCAGAATGCCTGTTATTTGGTTGAGTATATCTGTGCACCCTCGATAGCATTCATAGATTTTAAAATCTACTGCTCCTTGGTAGATTTGATGGATGTCCTAGAACGAACATCCTCTGAGTCGAAACCACATCGTTTTACATGTAAGGAACGTTCCAACTCAAAGCACTGTGATTATGACTCGGGACGGGCTGACCACCTTCTACCCAGCCTCCTCAAGTAAGCTATATGCTAAGCTGCTCTTAAGATTTCAACGTTATCACATTCGTGACTATCTCCTCGTCATGATCACATGTTTCTCAAATAACTTTCCGTATTAATGACATATAATGCCTTTGCTCAATCAAGAGTAAAATATGAATGTTGTGCTACATGCTGTAAAACACAAGCTTTTACCCTACGTTTTCGTCGAGTGTATGTTTGTAAATCTAGCCTAGGTAAATGTTGTATCTATCCGCTGCAAAAAATACCGAAACCATTCACCATAATCATGTCTTAAACTAATTACAACGTCTCCGTTAGTGTGTTTTATGTTATACATAGAAACGGTTGCACATCTTTTCCCTATCCATCCAGATTGCCTGCTCTAAAACGTAGCGCTTCATTTATCCCCAACATAATTGCCCAGGCTACATGAAACTGTTGAATGTAATTTTCTCAAGAAGAATTAGCCTTAATCTCACCGACAAGGATTATGTATGCAAAAGCCATGCAAGTTTGTGATGCAGAGGGCATGTCAGCTGCTGAGTTCTGAAACTAATTACTGACGATTAAATATAAAATTATGGGTGATTCGTTTTGCCGTCTGAGTTTACTACGAACAGCCATTGCCGTCAGAATATTTCATAAATTCGATAACCAAACGTCGTCAATTGACAGGGATGTACTCAATTGCTTATTTGGAAAATTTTCAATAAATTTGTTACGTTCATTCTACCAGAGGTTGGAGAATATCGCTTTTTCTATCTAAAGATTCCTGCGCACCACACTGCGTCGTCGCTTGATTGGCAGATAGGTGTGCATCATAATCAACACGTTGGTGAGCACCTGCTATGTCAACGAACACATTCGACAGTGCGTTCAACAGGAAAATTACCTCGCGAACTCTGTACTGAGGTAAAAACAACCGACCTGACTTTGGACAGTCGAGGCAGCAGGGTTGCAGAAGCAGAAATACCGACTGAGCTCAAGATCGGAAACAGTCACGTCTGTCTAAATCTGTGACTGTTGGACGCCGTGGATCACTGGCTGCGTCAAGTTGTCTGGACTGGTCGATACTGACATGATTACCTTGAAGGCAAGTCACCATTCAGCTAGCCTCAAAGGTAGTCAACGGTAAACGGGCTTGACACTGGGCGTGGTGTGGCTAAACGGGAATGGTTAAGCAAGGGTGACGCAGGATCATTCACCAATCAATCCTTGATCGATTACCTTTGATTCCAGGCACATTAGAAGAGCAGCAGTAATTTAGTTATTAGACCGAAATCGTACAAAATTTTAAAAAAATACGTGTTCAACAGGAAAGAAATGACGGACAATTATTGTGACCAGTGAGTGTTGTGCCCTGGAAGCTAGCGCGATCGTCAACACTAGGGTAGTTCAGACTTAGCCAATCTAGACTGTCAAGTCAAGCTAGCTGTGTCATTCTTCGTTTTAATATCTATCCGTAGTTGTCCAGAGTACTACTTTAGTAACCAATACCCTATCGAGGTCAACTTTTTACGAGAAAAACATGATTGTAGTGTCTAAGTGATAAATTCACCGAAAACGTTTCGTACTGACTCCACAATGCCTACAAACATGCATAGTGCACCCTCAATTCGAATCCCTCAATTGTGATATCGCAAATAATGTAACTGGTGGTGGTGTACTTCGATCAACCGTTTATGGGCCTCCGGTCTCATGGTAAAAATACAGCAAGATTTTCCCCTTGTATTCACACCAACTGTAAACAGTTGGTGTCATAGATAGTGAGGGTACCAAAGGAAAGAGTTGGCACAACGAATCCGTCTGATAAGGCAATAGAAACACAACAGGAGACACTAGAAACAGTCAGTCACTGATATGCATGGACGACAGCACAACTTTTGAGGTTCAGCAAGTTATGTATTACAAGGTCCATGAAAGAGCGTCCGAACGTCTTCTCAACTGATATGCTTCAGCATACAAAACGCTGACGGAATACAACGTAAAAGCATTTAGCGGACTTTTGTACTAGTCAACTGCCCACAGTAAACTGGATACTCATTACCAGTTGTCCATCTGTACCCACAATAAAATGCATTACGCATTATGTCCTTATAAAGACCAAAATCCTCAGAGGCTGAGTATCTTACTCGACTGGACACTTATTACATGAATATATTCTAAAGTGATTGTTTGAGGTGAGACCATAGAAGTGTGATATATAAAAGCAAAACTGGACCGTGGGAGGACTCGTAGGTCCATTTACTAAACCCATGAGTAATCAAGAGTATATCAACTGAACTGTTTGAAGTGCAGCTGTAATATGACAGCATTTTAACGTTTTTTCAGATGTTTTTGCACGGTTCACATCATTAAGAAGGTTGATTCAGCTGCACTGTTAAGCTAAGATCGTTCTTAACTTCCCATCGATGTAATATACATACCCACACAAGCCCTAACACTCCCTCAATTACAGTCCCCCTTGAAAAAATCTCCCTTCATGAAAGCCAGTCCCACACATCCGCCATTTCTGCGACAAGTAGCGAAAACTCCATAAAAATATAATATAAAATGACCACTCGTGGAGACGCCAAGGTCGCCCCTGATCAAATGATTAACATCTTGTTCCAACGACCATTAGTAAAACAAATTTCATATAGTCATACTATGTTCAGTTTGCCTATGTTATTATATGATGCACAAAACCTGAGCTTTGAATTCGTGATCCAGAACAACTGGAAACATAGGTGGATAAGAAAGTATGCAAGTACTCAAAGGATGGATGTACACTTTCGACCCTTATGCACTGTGTGGTTCAGCGAACTCACGGTGAATTCGTGCTTAATACCGCCCAACAGTCGATTAAGATCCTCTCGTATTACTTCACATAACTTGCACAAGATCACCAAAATATACCGTAACTATATGTCCTGTTCGGTTATTCACTGGTCATTAGAGGTTGCGGTACTGACAATGTCATGAAAATACGTGTCACAAATTTCATGATTAACAGCTGCATTCGCCTCTCTATAATCACCACATTTCAAAATTTATTTGCAAGCAAATGAGGTCAGGTCGATTGAGAAAAATAGGCTGTTCTCTGAGGTAGCTGCACCGAATTGACTTCCGCGATTTCATTGACGGATATATAGTTGGGTCTATTAGATCACGTTGTTTACTTAGTCATGTGACACAAATCAGTAGTGTATGTCAGTCACAAGTTCAATCATTCCAGTGATACTGGGTTATTTTGAACGTATCATTAATGATACATATCGCATCGGGTACTCGAGTCAAGTTGAAAAGTGAAGTGAGATCACCATTCAAGATGGTAGTTAATCAAAACGGTAAGTTTTGCGAAATAGCATCGGCTGGTTAAGAAGGAGTAAATCAGTACGAAGCAGAAGGATACCGTAGCCCTGATCAAGTACATGGAACGCAGTGAGAATAGAAGCACCCGGATGGTACAGACGAGTCAAGACAACGCATCAGTTACATATATGTTTAGGGAAGTCACATGAAAGGGATAAGATGAAACTGGCAGGATAAATGTTTATCTTTTTACATTGGTTGCCGCAAGAAAGCGAGAAGTCTCCGCTTTGATTATAAGCTTTGGGCCTGCAACTGTTTTTTACTACTCACTAATTGCAAGTAGCCTAAAACAATAACGTTTCTTTTCGGACACATCGGCTGACGTTAGGTAGGAGATGGACGAACATATAAATGGATACATATGTCGTCCCACTATTGTAAATCTGACTGCAAAATCCGGAATCCATACGGTTTCACAGGACCTTCAACTGGAAGACTTATTCGGGAAGTCAACCCAAAATGCAGGAATCCAAAATTGGCTGAGATAGTGAACAGCCCCAACAGACGGTTGAACCCATGTTAGCCGGCACAGTCATTTCGGGTCAAATAGACCGAGTACTGTCCACTTAGATGACCCTTTGGCTCGTATGTAGTGCAACACTAAAAAGTAAGAACCACAAAGATCCGTTTTTAGCCTTATTTAATCTGAGCCAGAAGATAGTGAATTTGTGTGAAATTGAAAGCAAATGCAGATCAGTATATTGGTACTAGGTCCCAACTACATGCTATATATGGTTCATTTGTAGAACACAAAAATAATCTTAGTATCACTAGTTGTTTTTTCTCAGCCGACGTCATTGGTGTAAGCCGGTTCCAGCACAAGATTTCTCATATTTAAATTCACCTAAGGCGTTATACAAAATAAAGCAGGTTCCTGGAGAATAAGGCATATCAAATTGGACGAAATTTTTGAACCAGATGTGACGCAGTAAGTGACTCACACTATGGCATTACAGAGTTAAAATGGCCAAACGAAACATCTTTCAAATAGGAAATGTTGACGAGGAGTGGAACGGTATGGCTCAATAACAAGACCATATAGTTGAACAGAGTCATGCAATGCTTACCATTTCGGCAACGCGACTATAGAGTATCACGCCAGAGTCCATAAATGGTGCAGTGTATCTAAAAACATATGATATGCATCAAATTCTATGAAAGACTTGTTGGTTTTTGGTCACACCTTGAGTAATTTGAAGATGCGTTTTGTTTATGAGAATAGGTTTGTTTGTCTTAGTGGCTGTTGGCAGTCCGGCCACACTAAACCAATAGTTTTCTATTTTTTGATTGATGCATTGTCAGACTGGCTACGTCCGTGGAAAGCATGGTTTCTCGGTGAGTGGTATAAACCAGAGCACGCTATCTCTCTTTGTGTTCTAATTCTACACTCCTGAGACGGTTGTATCGAGCTGTGACGGTCATTCAGCAGAACATCATCATTATATTCCTACTATGAGTAAGTACAATTCAGAACTACTCAGCTAAAGATGACTGAGGATATGAAACGAATGACGGCTCATCAAATAGCGGTTGCTTCAAACGCATTTTCACAACAGAATCATCAGCCAATGGTATAACGGAATTTAAGTGTCAACCGTACTGTTGAGGATTACTTTAGGCTTTATGAAGATGGTGCCCAATTCCTACTACTTTCACCTGAGTTTGTTTCAATGGAACACGCTCTGTACTGTCAGTGTTTTCCGCCAAATAACTAGAGTCTGGTCCCAAAGGCTATATTGCGTTTAACTCGCGTTTCCAGTGGACATAATTAACACTTGTTTTGGCTGCTTACAAATCAGTGGGCAACACTCAGAGGAGTTTCTAACGCTCACCGAGGTGATTAGTCAAATCTCATCAATGACCACACTGAAACTTTAGCCTGTGTGCGTGTGACCTGGAACAGGCCTCAGAATTGGATATTCGTATACTTGTTTTATCACAGATATGACACTATATATTGTGAAAGATGAGTGTTAACGGTTAGTAAGTCCTAAAAACAATATTAGATTGATCGAAAACGGGTACAACAACAAAGCAGACGTCGAGGTGCGTGTCATAAATGAGGCGAGAAGAATTAAGCGGGACTGGTAAGCGTATATTGTCATTATAGGAAATAGCTTTTTTGCACCACTGTGTCCATTTCGGATTCACACTTGCCACAGATGCACAAGAAGTGAACATAAAGAGATTGTTCAAGGAAAAACACCCTTAAACAAACAGTTTCAAGGGCCCAGGCGGACTGATCTACAATAGTGGTCTTTCTAACGCTACCTTGATGATATTCAGTGGCAATATTTTAAGTTACGGATATTTTCCTGAATGGTAAAAACTACGGCTGCAAGTAGACATTGTCTCTGCTATTACATTTAACCCGCAGAAAACATGAAAGCATTCACAGAGACCAGCATACACATTCACGAACTATTTGTCACGGAACACTTCAGAAACCCAAACTTCATTTGTGAAGTAGTTAAACTCAGTTTCAACTCGAAAATGTGCACACTACCAGTAATTGTTACATTGCAAAGAATTCAGGGTTGTATTCGTCAAGTACAGACTGCACTGATAAACTGAGTTTTGTTGATATGCCACTAAAGTTAATCTGTAGTCAAGTTTGTCCAACTGTCAAATTAGGTCTTTCTATCAGAACCTAAGATCATTAGCGGAGGTAGAGGTAAAAGTGGTATCAGAAGTGTGAGGATAATATCACAGAGTTTTTGAAGACAGTCCTCGTCGATGTACACAGAAAAAGACCATCTTGCACCCTCGACCACATGCAAAACTAGTTGCGTATTTTGAAATACCTGTTCTATAAACTACCAGTACTTCGCTGGAGGATGTGTTGAACAGGTTTGAGAGCCATCAGCCTAGTGAACTATTCGGTATAGGCCACAGCAATAGCAGTAATCAAAGGGGCAAATGGTTCGATACGTTTATACCGGGAGTTCCTGACCCGTTTAAACGAAACATTAACCTCTTGCGCATTGGTTATCTGCTTCCGAGGGTCTGCACATAAAGCGAAACGGTGAAAAGATCTTTTGTATGACTTATCTTTCAAAAGCTTGTTCGAACATATGGAAGGCGATATGTGCAACAAACAGGTTTAAGCTATCAACACACATCATGGACTATGACATCAAAACCAACTGCAATTCCTTGTGAAGCATGAATTAATGAACTTTCAACAAATCATGGACATGATGCTAGCTGGTCTAATATGCATGGTGAATTACTTGGACGACATTATTAGTGTTAGTACATCTGCTAAAGACCATCAGTTCCATCTTACCCCCAACAATTAGACGTCTTGAAGAATAGTTTTCAAGTTAAGCTTGATAAACGTTTTCTTCGACATGGAATATATTCAATACCCGAGTTTTATCATTGATCAAAAGTGTCATATGTCGTGCACACACAATCTAGAAACTATTCCGAAGATACTCCCGCCACTGAGTAAAACCGTCCTCCAGCTATCTTTAAGTTTGACGAATTATTACAATGACTTTATTCCTTCTATATTATGTTTGAGCACCGTTGAATTACTTACTCACGAAAGAATTGCCATGACCTTGGTTGGAGATATGCCAGATACCATTTGTAATTATCGAGCCAATTTATTTTCAGTCCATCATGACTCAAAATTAGAAATCACACCACATTAGCCAACATGCGGAATTCGAACAGTTATTCTGTGTAGATTTCCAAATGATTCACGAAAAACACACTCGCATGAAATAAACCTCCTGAATTCGACAGAGAGGAATTATGGCCAAATAGAAAACGATTGTCTCATGCCTATATATGTAGTAAAAAGTTCCACAACATGTTGTATGGACGGAAGTTTGCTTTGTACACAGATCAGCAGCCTGTTCCCCCATGTTTTGGTTTACGCCGATATCTGATTATAGTAATGTTTTATGAGGCCTGTGAGATACTACTTTGAAATACGACTCAAGGTAGCAGTCAGTTTTGGGCATGCTCCTCCACCATCTCGTCTCACAGCAAAACAGATAGTCATAATTTTGAAGGAAAACTCCGTCACTTCATCAATTTAAGTGATTGGCGAGGTTTGCAGAATATCTTCAGACCTATTTAGCCGACTATTAAAAAGCGGCCGAAAGGAGGATAGATGGGAAAGGAAGGAATGTTTTATTAAAGCAAGTTATACACGACCTCCAGAAAGGTTGATCAAATTAATCAGTAGATGAAAGACTGCAGCAGTTTTCTCGCAATATATATTTACTCGCTGTGAGTAACAAATGTTTGACGTTGACAGACTGTGTGACAGTTCCTGCAGTTTTTCAGCAACATGTGACAGGATAGTTACACTAAGGTCATCCCGGCACTACTCGCGGTGTGTTATCTCAAAGATTTTGTTGACCGAAAATCACCAAAAGTTTGAGCATTATGTGTTGCCGTCGGAAACCATCACGTACTTAAACTTGTTTATCAATTACAGTCCAAAGGTCAATTGGAGGGCATCGTGGACATGCTTAGGAGGGTTTTAGAGACAGTATAAAGAGAAAGAACAGTACAAAAAATTGCTAACCGTTTCCTGAGTCTCTACCTTTGAAAAACTTGCCCAGTAACATCAGAACAACAGTCACCGATTGAAGTGTTTCTGGGACGATGGTTAAGAATTTCAATAAAAACTATAATCCCAAAGACACTTCGAACGATCTGGAATAAGCCGATGCGCTCGCAACCATTGGTTCGTCGCTTTGTTTACATGCTCAAACGCTTGACCCTTAACAGAGAATCAGAAGAGACGTGGGAACACCGTTCATTGACAGAGCCGGTCAATATTAGCCCACAGAAGCTCTACATTTATGAGAAGAAGCGATTACCATACATGGCCGTCAAACACAGAGCGAATCGAAAACTATAAGAAATGGTAATCAGGACGTCAGAGCAAATCACTGTACAGAAGGACTCAGAAGGCCATGCAAGGAAACACACTAGTTAGCGCACAGGCGTTCGACCGCACACTTGCAATCTGATCGGCTGAGTGAAACCATACCACTAACCACGACCACACCATCAGAAATGTGCAGGCCGATTGATATGGCGTGATGCGTCCCGGCTGTTTCGTTAGCAGATGCGCCTCCTAACAGCAACTCAGTAGGGATAATGGTGCATGCTCCAGACATATCTTACCTGAAGTTACAGTCTACGTGTGGAATGTACATCACACAGGATTCGGTGAGCTTAGTCAATCGCAAGGGTAGCGCTGATCACCGAGTTTGATTTGGAAACTTCGTTTGGACACGCAATGCCAGTCACTTTGACCGAGAGGTTGATGGGACCCCAATTATTAACAACCAAGTAATCAACAACTGACTGTTATTTCGCTTGATAACTTCTCATTAACGTCTGCACACTTAACAACATTATATATATATATGCACGTAAACAGTTTGATTTTGCTATATACAAATATTTAAAATAGTTCAAAGAATCACACACTGAGCAGTGTACGATTTATTGTAACGTTCCAAATCCACACTAAAATGTGCTGTCAAACATGTAAGTGGATACTGGGGTACAGTCGGAGATTTCGTTAATTTCAAGTTGAATGTCACCTACTGCTGACAAGCTGCTGGAGGAACGAAACTTGAGTCTAATATTTCCTTTCAAAACAGACTGGTCGGCAAGTCTAGTTAAATGTGAAGGTCGTGACTGAATGTCAATGATGCTCAATTTGAAATAAGCTATCGCCAGAATGAGGTTGTTTTACCACCCATCATGTTCGTCTGTCGGTCTATCTTTGTCCGTCTATCGTTTCAGCATCACTGACGTAATGGTTGTCTACGTGCACTTGTTGGTTGGACGAACTCTGAGACCAGAGGGATTTCAGTGCAAGCCGTTCCTTTTTCATTCCGTCAGTTCCACCAGTTTCGCATGTTCCCTATCCACATCGTGCCCTGTGTCCGCAAGATGGTGCCAGATTCGTGATCAGGGCTCGTCGCACCGCTAGTTTGTGTTCGTATGCGCGTGTGCTCAGCTGTTTCCTCTTCTCGTTTACGTATTGTTGGTCACATCGGAGACATGGAATCGCGTAGATCACGCGTTCGTCAAAGCTGAGCGAAGTGTTGTGCTCGGCTTGGCGATACTTTGATGTCCAGCACCTGCAGCGTCCTTTGTGCTGTGTATATATGACATTGGTGTTTGTGCTTTTGGTCTGTATGGTCAGTCCTTGTGAACTCTCTGACAGATGCCTTTGTAAAACTAATGGGATGTCCATTGAAAGAAAACAGCTTGGGCAGATATTCTCCTTTTTGTCTCCTGAATTCAGATGAGCTAAAGTGCGTATCCGCACGGTGAATCAATGTTAGCGTGCAGTTTTTGAGATAACGACCAGGATGGTTGTTGTTGAATTTGAGAATGACATCAGTTGCTGTCGGTTTATGATAGGCAGTAGTTTTGAGTTTGTCATGAGGTAATCTTATAACCTACGTACGGAAGAGCGCTAGGCGTAGGTTCTCTCACCGTACAGCGGTCATTTCATTCCCTATTCTATTCAGGCGACTATGGAACCGGCCGGGTTGCGCCCGATGTGGAACACCGAAGGTGGCATCCACGTATCGAAGCCACACTAGGTCTGAATGACTTTAGGTTTAAATTGCTTCATTACGGTATCCGCAGGTAATCCCGGAATAAGTGAGCTCATTGATGCGTCTCTTTCCTGCAGGTAGACTTGGCCGTCAAATCATAGATACGTCTCCATGTAGAGCTTCATTAGATGAATCAATTCATTTGGGATAGATTCATCTTACTGTGAAGACTGCCGTCCTCGCTTATCAGAAGCTTCAAACGTTCTGTCGCATTTCTATCCGGTGTGTTAGTGGTCAGTGAAGTAACAGTGATGGAAACCAGTACGTCTTCTTGCGAATCCATACTTTTAATCCGTTTCAGGAAATCTAATGAACCGTTTATCCTGAAGTAAACATGGTCGAAGGATACGAAAGAGGAAATTCGCTAACTGGTAGTTCGGAGCTGTCCTAAATATAACGATTAATCTCAGCGGTACTTGATCCCTGGTCATCTTTGATAGTCCTCATAACTGTGGTACGCCTCCGTCGACAGTTCTAAGCTACACAGGTTGTACTTCTTTTGTGAGTTTGTTCTTAAGGGTTGTCGAGGTTATGGTGATTCGAACTCTCAAAACTTTTGATATGTTCATACGGCCACCATTGCAGAAAGAAGACATGTTGCGGCATGTTAACATTTCGTTTATTCTCAACAGTCGCAAACGTAAGATATGCAAGTTATATATGACAGACAAATACAGATAGACAAGGTGTGGACACGCATACAGTCACATCACGTATTATGTCACCACCACCACAGCAACCCTACGGGTTGCTTCAATCTACTTTGTACACATAACGCCGGCTGGTGAGTTCTGATCCGCATGGCTTCGCTAAAGGTCAGTAGCTTCGGGTTCTGATGGCTTAACAATGATTTAAGTTGGTCAACCTGGTAACCTGTTATCATGAAGTGTCTGGCAATCAGTGATGCGGCACTTCGAGTAACAGATTCACCGGTTTCACACTGTTGTGTCATGACCTGTTTTAACCAGTTTGGGACGTGCTCTGCCACTCGCTGAGATAGCCGTCGGTTTGTTCTGCCTATGTAAACGTCACCGCAACTGAAAGTAAACTGATGGCCAACGTGAGAGACTGAATGGCCAGACAAACAGTGTTCGCGACTGTGTAGAACCGATCCTGTGGTAGTTTGAACGAAGCGTAATTGGGCAGCCGCATACGTACGGGATAGGACACATAGCAACTTGTGCTTGATTTCGTTTGCCAGATGATCGTCTCTGAATTGCCAAAATGGAAATATATCTTTTTTTGATCTGTTTGCACAGGCTCATTGCATCTGTTTATCATGTTGTGAATATCTATGAACTTTTCAGGATATCCGTTTGCCAACAACGTTTTTTCCAGCAATTCTTGTTCCATCTGCAGCTTATCAGGAGTGCAAATATGCGCGTAGATGTAGACAGACACAACAGTGTCAACATCATTGACGCTGAAACGAAAGATGAGCGAAAACAGATGGACAAGCGAATACGGTTAGTGGCATGACAATTTCATTCGGACACATTTACTTGTTTGTTGACGGATCTTGGTGTGGATTTAGAACGCTACACAAATATTTCACTACTCAGTATGTACCCTTCCTAATATATATATACACATACAAGACCTCCGGCCCAAAACTCCCACCTGTAAGGCAGCTTCTGGGTATCCAAGTTAATCCACTCGCTAATGCGTACATGACATTTTCAATAACGATACTTCAGATATTTCGGTTAATGAGGCTAACGTTCAAGCCCTACAGAAATTTGGAAAAGACTGCGAGAATTGTTGGAATTTATAGGGTATTAATGAAAGAATTACAATAAAAGTGGTTTCTTACCCTGAATGTCAATAAATGAAATACTCAAATTATCCAGCAAACAAAAGCGTTCGAAATGGAGCAACCAGAAAAAAGTAAGCATACAGGCACCAGTCAACGGGAAACGAGCTCATTAAAACAACTAGGTACAGATGAAAACGAGGATGTGTCAAACAATACTAAACAAAAAGGTATTAGTAGGTAACCAATGTTAGTTATAAACGAAAAACGAGAGATGCATTCTGTTCGTACAGCCAAGGTATAAAATACATTAAAATTGTTCATTGCACGCAGGAAAACGAGAAATAAAAACAAATTCCGGATCGACTTCTTCCAAAAAGAAAACCAAGCGTGCTTCAACAAATTCAACACTTGATATCGCACCGTACAGAGAACGACAAATGTATTGAACCAATTTCAACAATATGTGATAGTTTATCTTGGAGACCTTGCCTGGAGTCTTCGACTCAAAAGTCTGACCCACGGGGCGACAGGAAGTGGAGGTTTCTTGGTGGATCTGACCGACAGCTAAAGACTCATCTGGCAGTGACAGGTTTACCCAGCTCGGGGGTACAGTAGAAAATATACTGATGTTTGATCATGGTCATCGCAGAGCGCAGTAGACATATTCGGAACTCGTCTGTCTGAGGATAAATTTTCTAACCCTCCGCTTTTACATTCAGAAGGCAACCATGTTGTAACTGTAAAAATGATTCTGCTGTTTGTTCATGAGATCATTTAGGGACGTACGCACAGTCAGTAGCGCGACATGCGAACCTATGAACAGTGACTTTGGCTCGTCTGACACGGATGTACCTCGTAAGACTGAAGTACCAATCAAGATGGACCTCTGGATCTCTGCAATGAACAAACTTGATCACCAAGGCAAGGTAAGAGAATAGATCAGGCGCACAATGTGTTCTATTGGCTCATGACAAAACGGCTTATAACAAGTAGCCGATCAAAAAATCACATAAATTTAACTTAACCCGTTGAATTACAATAAACGTCTTTCCATAAGTCATACAATAGGTTATAATGAAGCATATAATGGCTTACAACCCACAAAAGTCGGAACATAACACAGCAGAACAACCGCACAGCTGATGTTGCCTATTGTCTAAATCAAAATAGCCGACATTTCCCCAACTTCCTTTTGGATGAACCGACAAAGACACAACGCAAACAGCAAAACGATGAATGATAGAAACTTGTTCCAAAACAGTATGAGCTCGTTAGATTAACCGCTCTGCTGATAGAATCAAAGCATTTCTCAACATAAAACAATGAAATAGCATCCGCGAACGGTGGTCTAAGATGATACACGTACTCACCAGACTAACCTACTTCTCTCCTTACCTTCCACGTTTCGCGTTGTCGTCCCAGTAATGAGTGAGGACCTCCTCAGTGAAATTCACCTGTGTAAGTATACTGTGTCGATCGTTTCTTACGATCTGTACGGTCAACGAACGATACCTCTTGTAGTAGTGAGATCATCGAGAAAATCGACTACATGATTCAAATGATCTGTCAATATGGTCTTCCATGTTGGACTACATGTATAATGTGTGAATTCCAGGTTAGGATATTCCGTCTTGTACATCACCAAAAGGTGATAAAACCTGGGGCCAGAACTTCAAAAGAAGACTCTCGAAAAATCATTTGGAAGCCGAAAATGGTGTAAACTGGTTGCATAGTCCTTCTGGTGTTAAATCATAGACGTCCTAAGATGATCAACAAGCGTATCCGACCACCCACAGAAGAAGAGTGCTCAACGATTAAAACGATCGACTCATACATCACCAAATGGCAGCGCTTGTATTAAGGCATAATTTGACACCCCGATGAGCACTCTCAAAGATAAAAGTACTGTAAAGCATTAGCAATCTACTGTCCACAGGTGACACATTACGCAACAAAAAATGATCAACCGTTACCCTGCGCTCACAGTGAACTGATCTTTGGCATCACTCACATCGTAAGGTCATTGATGCATTTTCAAGTTGTAACTATGACCAACCCTGACTTTTCGCACTGATATCACATGATGTAGTTCATTCAGAGAGGAGCCGCAGCATCTCGCCTTTACCCACCTCAATAAAAAAGGATGATGAAATTCACGTCCATCAGGCATTTTTCATGATATGTATTTGTGTCCGTGTATCTCCAAAGTTAAACAGACAAGGGACAATAAAGAGGCAAGGATAGAAATGCACAAAACAAACGTTTCAAATCGAATCGAAATGACAGGAACATAGAGGAAAATAAAATGCAGTTCCGGAGACCAGAATTGCATCGGATCACATTTGAAGACGACGATGATGCCAGCATGTGGGGAGCTCGAAGGAAAGTAGAAAACATCGTTCTGGGGAATCCCGGGAAATTACAACTTGGCTTGCCTTCCACCACCATCATCCAGAACGAAATAAAACGTACAATAAACAGAAACTTGATAGGACAACTGTTCCCCCAAACTACAAAATGCTTTGCGAACTTCTAGAGGTCATATATCCATAAATTTGGTGAAGATGAAATTGGATACAAGTTCAAGGCAATCGACAAAAGATATGTATTCAGAAGGGCCGAATTGAGCTAGAAAAACTCAACAAAAACGCCAACTAGGCACCTGATGGAACAACAGGGGTGATAAAAGGCCGAAGCTGAGTATCGCTCATAGTCTGCTATTGAGACGCTAGAATCTTCACACCAGCCAAGAAGGCGCAGGACTACGTAGCGATCGTCTGACTGAGGTAATCAATAACCGCACAAATCGTAACATATTAAAAATGCGCCTGTAGAATGTTTGAGTAATAGAGATGCATTGAATGATCAAGAGTTAGGTAGACAAACAGATTAGAAAGTAAACAAAGTAGACCAATGACTGAATGAAAACAAAAATGATATGTATGAACCGATAGATCCTGTAAGGTGGGGGTTGTTGCACAGCCAGAGATCAAAATAGGCACCATGATTGGACGAGGATTCGAACCCCGCGGCAAGGGAGGGAAGAAACGGGATTGTGGAATTTCATGGGGTCTTCCTTTGTTTTGTGTCTGACATCTGATCGAGGAATTGGAATTGGACAAAAACATTGATTGTTGACGGTCGACATTGAGAGATGTAAAAATCGATCGGCAACATCGACTCGTAGGTGCGCTCAGAACAACACCGTTCGAAGCGTTCAGAAGTTGACCTGCATATTTGTGATAGGAAAAAGTGTTTGGCAGGGGGAACATTGAAATTATCGTTTTGAGATTAACCTCAGTGAAAAAACCCCAATCTAATGTCAACAGTAAAATATGGCTGAACCGTGGCAAATATTTTCATGCATTCGATTTCATTTCTAAATTATGGCACTCGTTCTGGCCCGAAATTTAATGTCAAGGAAAACGTATAAATCAGTCGATGTGGTGCTGTGTTTCTGCTAAAGAAATTAAACGGCTAAACCTTCGGAGAGGTTTCGCCATCGATGATTCTGGCTAAAACGATTAACGTGTAAGGGCCGCTAACGATCACATGTCCATACGGTTTTCCATTGTCACTGGTCAAATTAACCAACTCTTCCAGTAAATAAACGTCTTGAACTGTAGGAAAATATGTAGTAATTCACTGACGTAAGCGTTCCATATGACTGTTAATTTGGTAAACATGTAGGAGTACTGAAAGGGAGTATGGGACGAAGCAGTCGATAAAAGCGATTTGCTGTTTAATTTATACTACTTAGAAGTAGCAAGATTTCATCAACAGAAATTGTTTGGTCAGGGTACTTACGGTCCACCGGAAATCGCTGGTTTACACAGACCAAACAGAAGAGAAAAATATCGATTTGAAAAGGACTTCCATTAAATAAAAAGACCCACTCCACCGAGCAGCTAACATACGAATAAACCCATATTGGCCTCAACGAATATATATATATATATATATATATATATATATATATATATATATATATATATATATATATATATATATATATATATATATAGTTCTCGTGACAACTGACAGATATTTCGCAGCAGGATTGGCCTTTCAGTCGCGAAAGGGAGCCTTAACATCGATCCATCAAATATAAACCCCAGAAACTAGAGTAATAATTTGTGGTCTCAGGTTTTCATCTTCAAACTTGATGCCTTATTAGTCAGAGAAACTTACATTGCTTGCACAATGATTTATTTGTAAAACAGTTTAAAAACGTATATCTTTTTATTTATAAATCCTGATCCTATTATCAACGAAACAGTGGGGTTTTTTATCAACTGCCAGTCATTGCCAACATTACGTCATCCATTGGTATTGGTCCAGTAAAAAAAAGAATGAGTAAACATACAACCAATACGTGAACTGTTGGCTAACTATTTTTACACCCGTTGCTCTACTCTTAGAAAATACTTCCGTTAACCAGAATTAATAGGTGTGCTGGGACTAAGAGGTAGTTCAACTGAACTTCATAAGACAGTTCTTGTGTGAAGTTAAGAAGGCGAAATTTTGTTTATCTAAATCCGTTTAGCTTTTCAAACGGAAAACAAACCAAGCTAATCGTAACAGCATTACTGCCTTAAAATTCTCTCGTGTGTATTCAACCTCAAAACAAAGTCAAGCGAAGCAAATGTTTCGAAGATATGTAGTGCGCGTGATTCAGCTGGATTAAACAGTGTATGTAAACCGGTTAGGTTATCTTTGGACGGTTTGAAGTTATAAAACAGTACGTATGTATTAACTTTTCTACTGTAACCATTTCATGGTCAACGATCCCCCGTTTCAAAATCTCGAAGATAGTTAAGACCGTTAAATGAGGAACACACACATTGAGAACGGTTTTCACATTTAAGATGAGCTTGTTACTTTTCAGGCTAAACTGACCAACCACGTTTTCATAACCTGTTTATGTTGTCTTTCAAAGGTAACACTCGTATAATTAGTTTAGAACCGTCTCGGTGATTACTCGATTTCTGGAATCATTAACTTGGAAGCCAATGTTACGTCTTTTTCGAATACAGCAATAATATTTACCACGTTGGACAATATGTGTCGCTGATCAATTTTGAACTTGTCGCTTAGTAGTCATATCTTGATGTGTACTGTGTGAAAATAATGTGAATGATTGTCGTTTAGTTATAGCCTGCTTATAACACAACATATGTTGAAAGCAACATCGGTCAGGTAAGTAAGAATTTAGTCTTTTAATAAAAAACTACAGCTGATCTCAAGCTAACATTATAGTACAGTCAGAAATCAATAACAGAACCACCTTCTACTGGCCTCATCTCGGAAATGCGATTATTTTGAAAATTACTTGGCGTCCGTTAAGCATTGTCTAGCCAGAACTCTGCAATGGCACCACTTCACAATATACTCCCTTCACGCGGCATAGAAACTAATAGAAAACATGCAAACCAACCACGGTAATAGCATTGCTAAGCGGGTTTTTTGTACAAACAATGAAAGTCTGCAACACTTTGTATTAAGCGTCCCAGTATGAAGAATTCACCGTACCAATGTCGCTCATGCACAACATGGGTGACACCACCAGGTTATCGTACATGTTACATTGGTATGCAAAGACTAATGCGCTGGATTGTAAATGAACGAAGTTAGTGCCTGTCACACAATGTTGATTGTTTGCACAGATTAGAGTACGAAATTTTTGATGTGCTATCCAAGCATATAGCGAACACTGAATGATGAACCCTAATTCAGCTAATCCACGATCCGACTCATTAGCGTTTGCAAATAGCTGTACTAAAGCGAAACCAGAAAGTGTACTTGGAACTTCAAAACAAACTGCTGAGATTGCTAGAAATAATAATAAACACGGATGTCTTTTTAACGTGGCAATAAGCTAGCAGACAAAATGTCGTTGCCCAGACAATAAGTCATTTCAATGCAGAGGAAAGAGGGAGAGCACTATGATCTGACACCGATCGCTTATGTACATCATTTTGTAGACGGATAACTGTCCCGTAAATTTTATTCCAAGTCGGTGGCTAGACGACTATGACATCACAAATGGTAAAAATGAGTGAAAACAGATGGCATATTGATGGAATCATGATCCGACGAAACGGCGTTATTAAAGATGAGTAGGTAAACTCAATCAAACGGATTGTCTGTGATAGCATGAGCAAGGTAATAATCAGCCCGATTCAGTTGTAATACATGAAACCATAAGGAGAAAAGTATAACGCAAATACGTATCCAGATTATGCGTTAACCAATTTCAAAGTCGAAGTAACATTAGAAAATTGATATTAAAGGAAGACAATTTTACACACACACACACATGCCACTCAGCAATCTTACATTCTGATGATAGGCGGACAACCCGGATGGAAGCTGCACTTCGCTGCCGGTGAGCTCCTTGACCAACGAGTTGTAGCCACCGAGTAAACCGATTGCAGCCGCGGCCATTTGCGGAGGGAATCCAGTCGTTGTGGGTGCGAACCCGAGAGACTGGTGATAAGCCTGGGGCTGATGAGAGGCGTGCACGGTGGCCAAGGTCTGGACAGTTGGATCAGGGATAAAAATGGATAGGGATCACGTGGCATGATCTCGTGGACTTCAGTACAAACTAACGGAAAACACCCCCACTACTTGTGAGAAAGCCAAAATTGTATTCCGTAGTCAGCAAGGAATTAAAACAAAGAAACACACGTGTGTGGCTGTAAGACATTGTGTTCCTTTTGAACTCATCATCCATTGCAAGAGGGAAAGCAATCAAAATACAACAGAATATCATGAACAATGTATGCGTGTTTTGATCTTTGAAGTGATTGAGGGAAAATATTTAGAAAAAAGCTATGATAAAAATAAGAATTCCATTTCGAAAGTAGCCACTAAGAAACACCTTTTCCAGTTTTTGTAAGAACGTCCATACTACGCTGCGGCATATTCTTGAAAAAGATCAGGCTATGTTATTGTTGCTTACTGGTAATTCTACAGCAGCCGTAGAGTTGTATAGTCTGACAATTTAGATGATCCCCGGGCAGCTGTGCTCCATAGGTTTTCAACAGGGTTTATTTAGGTGCTGCAGATTGGCCAGTCCAGCGAGTTATCAGAGATGTGAAAAACCGTATTATTATAAAGTGAGACACGTATGCAATGTATCACTTAGCTGATAAATGATTCCCGTTGGTGAACATGATCTAATTAATGGCAGTAACAACCTCCTCAATAGAGCCAGTTCACACACCTACAGCCGAGAATGCAACCCAAGCCATCTGTGATCACCACCTACCGTTGGTTTATCAAAAAGCACGTCTTTCTTTTACAACTCACGTCAACGCCACTTCTAGGCATCGTCCGTCTTCTCTTCTCGTCATCAAGTACCACAAATTCCGACTAGGATGCTCACGGATGTCCACGATAAACAATGATCAGTTCGGTTGTGACAATAAAAAATTGTTCTTCCTATCCTTCAATAATCAAACTAGGGATAATAACCAGAAGTTCGTGAAACGAGTTTTTTCCAGAATGTGCAATGCGGGCGCTTTTATTACTTTAAAACTCGTTGTTGTTTGGGAAACTATCCTTTGAGACGGGTCCTTCCAGGACCGTATATTTTGATCATCGAAGTTGATTACAATTATCTATCGGGAGCTCAAATTCACTCGCCTGAAAACCAAAATCGGGTATCTTTCAAAGTTGCACAGTACCACTGCTTGGCATGGCCAAAGCAGAAATAATCTCGTTTGACTGAAGGTTCGCCTGAAGCAAAGACGATAGTTTATGCCTCCGAGTCCCCCCTTCAAGGTGTAGTAATGTAATGGACAAATTTCGGCTGACAGTACATAAGAGGAGGATGGGTTACACAACCTTTGACATGACTAAAGAATCATCGAATAAATCACACGCAATTCCGTAACATTCAATTATAAAGCGCTTATGTTTAGTACGCTACTAACCATCGTCACTACTCGTCAGTACAAGGAAAATATGTTGAAACCTTTCGTTTTTCATGAACTAATCAAAATCGATTTTTAAATTCATCGTGACATAATCCGTGGAGTTGCTCATCTCTCTGGTGTAGGCAGTCGGTCAATCACAGTGACTGTCCTCAAAGACCGTATTTTTAATATGAATCAAGGCCATGTGAGAATTAGCACGACAATTCGAAGTAGATTGCAACAAACCATCACGTGAAACACAACTTGTATCTCAAAGTTCACCACGTGAAGTCATGGTTGTGATGAACGGAATTAATTGCCTCCATGGTCGGTCAGTGTGCATACATCGTTTCAAATGTACACTTGTAACCACGCTATTGTCCAGATTACAGCTACCATAAAATTCAACATGTTGTAACTACCCATAGTTAATAGAGCTTTCGGCAAACTCATACCTTGAAGCTCAAGGTCATATGAAGATTTTGCCTCTCATTCTGAAACCAAAACGAACGTGTCTCAAGTTGACCTCAGGTGTATGCTAAGTAGGGTGGTGATTTTAACAACAAACCACTGAGAAAGTCGAAATCCGTAGACCTCTCAACGAAGTAAGAACTAGTAAGATCGGCTGTATAAAATTACATGTTATTTGTATCAATTCAAACTGATCAAAACATTTTTTGGAACAATATCACGAAGTTATATCAAGACCAACAAACCTGTTGCTGATGTAACTGAGCCATAAATGAATTCATCTGTGCTTGTGTGGGGTGCTGTGCCGCACCGAAGCTGTTCGTAGGAATACTATGAGCACGTGAAACAGTAATCGGTGAGGTCCTCGATCCACCCCCGATGGGGCTGGAATTGGAAATCGGTACTGTACTCGCAATGGAAATCACTGGAGAGAGCTGTTGATGTTGTTGCGACGGTGAGATAGACAACAACGACCCGGAGCAATTGGCAGCCGATACCGGTGATCCAGAAGCACCCAGAGCAGCCGCAGCGTTTGCTTGTGCTAAAGCCGCTTGAACCATTTGTAGACTAGGTGTTGTGGAAGTAGTACCCATAGTTAAATTAAAATTTCCTGGAATGATGGTCTGGGGTGGATGTAGAGAAAAACGGAAACAAACATCATTTCACAGTGGAGTTATATCAAGTAGAAATATTAGTTGAAAACGTGATATAGAAAAGAACATACTCGAAAGTTACCGGCTTGCAACAAACCGGCAGCAGAAGCTAAATATGTCGCATTTTCGTAAGCGGAGGCAATTGGTTGCGTTCCATGAAGTGGATTCCAGTGAGCAGCGGCAGCAGCTGCAGCGGCGACTGCATCGGAGGTAGCGAAAATGGCCGATGACGGGTCGACTATAGCCCAACAAAATGGAGAGTTATGAGATAAATAAACTGACAAGTGGACAATTTTATAGTCTGTAAGACCGTTGGTGTCAGTCACTCAAGAAAAATGTGTTGACAAACTAAAAACCACAACAGAAGAAGGTAGATCTTAATGCGGTATGATGTACTGTGTACCTTGGTGGCCCCTTGTGTTAAATCGCAAGCTGTTAAGATAACAACTAGAGAGTTGCCCGCGTTAAGCAGGTTTTTAAGTTCCTCATATGTGGATTCATTAGCTATCACACTCTCATCCATAAAAACAGGACTTACTCTAGTCCACTGCCATCCAATCGTTGACGCGTGGTTCATGAGCTAACGAGACTAGCCGATAACTCTAGTCGTTCCCCTGTGTGTCTTTTCAGAACGCCAGTTCGTACATAACTATGCGATTTCAACCAAATGCTAACTACACTGATATTCGGCTGGTATAAATCGGGTCACTCTGTTTGATAGTTACAACAGAGTGGTTAGACGAGGGTATCACTGACAACCTTGTTCTAGTTGACTTGTACGTTTATCCATTAACCATAAAATTCTAGCAACTTTTCCAACAATGATTTATCTGACAAAAGACATGTGTTGTGTAGATAATGGATATGAATCACGTGTGCCTAAAAAAAATACTACTTAATTATTTATCAAGTGAGGCGCGATTGAGATAAAACAATTGTCGCAGCTTAATTCGGCAATACATTGAGAAACCTGACGCATAATTATCTCGTGTTTCATGGCTTCACTGTTTTAATTCAAAATGTCTACGTCAGTGTGTTGTTTAAACCACTTCCGTGATACCAGTTATCAAAGTTGTACAACAGGACAGCTGTCTAAGTGGATCAGCATGGTTCGGCCAAATCCAATAGATTGGAGAATAAAAACATTCACAAGTGATCGCAGTCTTCGCATTTATGTAGAGGTTTTAGCAGCCTCTTTAAAAAAAGAGAAACTAAACTCAAGTCTTCTTAGCCGGAAAGTCTGTCTGAATGTCAAGACTGTGATCCAATGTGTGTCGTCTTGGTTAGATAAACCAAGCTCCCAGATACTCACCCGTTCAGTGAGTTTAATGAAATTGGAGGTTTCGACCTGACTCAAAAGTCCTCACCATCAGGTTATCGAACAGAGTCAACGGGTAACAACTGCGTATCCTGCCGGAACGAATGGACAACCTGATCACAATTCAAAACCGAAAGCTGTTCTGATCTCAGATTGATCGTGCCTAATGTGAGAGTAGTAGCATAGTAGTCAGCATGGTTGTCTCAAGAAAGTGTGGTAGGAATTCCAATCCCAGTCCTGGCAATGTTATGCGCTACAAATAAGCCTTACAATGGTGCTTTTTTTCGAAAGGGGCTAACTGGAAAGTTTACTTAAATGCACACTTTCCAATCAAATGTGTGATGTTCAATTTAAATCAACCAAAATCGCAATTACTTGTCAATAATCAATAGGTCTGTTCTAGCACATTCCGTCAACACAAATTCTAATGATTTATTTCTGACATCTTGGCAAATCACATAATTTCACAGGTGTTTTTTATGGGTAATAACATGCTGACATTTGTTTGTCCTTATTTTTATAAAACGTTTCAATCTAGATCTGTAAATTTTAAAAGATATTTACACTTACTACACTGTATACCAGGTTAGCCATTCACAGCCTTGTACATTTAACAGTCAACCAAGTTTTACTCGTGAACAGGCACACTGATGGCATTTTCGTTAATTTATCATGGAAACATCGCAAAATCTTGTGCAGGCTCAATTAGCTTACATAGGTCATTTGCTTTCCGTAAAGTTGACAGGTTTAGTTTGGTGGACTAACTCGTGTGTCTATTATTTGTCAATCCATTAATGTTCAATGTATGGTTGATAAGATAGAATGGAAAGTTGACATAACGTAACATAAGCTGTGTTGATAAAATTTATCATGATCTAACTGTGCCCGAACGTTGACGTCTGAATACGGTCTTTCCAGTGCACAGCGGTTTTCTTAACGTTACCTGGAGCGACCCAGAATGGATGAAAGCCAGAGGTGTTAGGTGCGTGCTCGAAATAAAAACCATCATTTCAAAGGTAATCATTCAATCTAACATAGACTGTTAGTGAACTCGTAGGTAACACTTACATGGTCCAGTTCCACCGGCGTTAGCCAGATGAGGGAATAATGAGGGTTGAAGTCCGGTAACCAGACCGGATAGTCCTCCAGCTGCGACCAGACTGGCCGGACATGTGACTGGAACCGAGTGTTGGCCGAAGCTAGTCTGAGCTGCGTTCATCGCCTGGTTAGAACCACAGAATCCTCCGGGGGAAGTGTTGAACTTTGGCTTCGTTACTTTAGTGTTTGTGCGAGCGAATTCGAGTCGCATATGCTGATTACCTTCCGGGTCGAACTTGACGCCCTGTGGGAGGTAAATAAGACGTGCTTTAGAGAAGAATCTCCTCTGGTATGTGATGTGCTATCACAATCAGCCACTTTTGAACAGAAGCACGATACTCAGGTTTCGTCATCATCACAGCTCGTCAGTGGGGCTGGACACGATGGTTTCGTCGTACCTAATGTAAGGCCAATGTAGTAGTGGTCAACAAGGTTGCCTCAGGAAAACATGGTCTACATTAACAAGAATATCTACTACTTACGATATGTAACGATAATGAAAACTGAGTAGAGTGTTTCCTATCAAAAGAGCTGACTGGAAAGCTCAAGAGAATGCAACAGATGCGACCAACTGTCAGTGATTAACTTATATGAACCAAACTCCCCTACAACCCACTGGAAATGGGTTCTATTCCATTCCCGTTAATCTAATCAACTAACACCATGAGTTCGGATAATCAACAGTGAGTCGAGTTAAGCTGAGTTCCTTAACGATCACCGTCCATGACTAGGCGTACTATGAAGGTTTAATTAAAATATCCAAACCGACACATACATAGAAACTGATGGTCTGTGACCAGTCAAGACGGCGAACCTATTCCAGAAATACATCTAACAGTCAGCCTGTGAATGCAGATGTGGGCCGCACAATTAAAAAACATTTTTGGTATTTCAAACTGACACAGTACGCTTTCCTCATCGGCTCAGGAAACTGTGATCTTGGACTGAGCTGAACCTCTGTCCCTTTCTTTCACAAGATGGTCAATCACAAAAGTCAAACTGGGCACCGATTGTAATGGTGCTTAAAACTTAACTGTGCTAGTAAGGAACCTGAGTTTTCTTTACAGAGAACTCAACCCCTAAATGCCGCAAGCAATGAGAACTATAATAGAAGAAGAAATAATCACGCATGCAAGAAGTACATGGGATGGAAAATATATTGACGTGACTCAGTTCGTCGGAAGCGTATCCGATGAAGAAATGCAGTTGGTTGCACGCTTCAGTAGTGGGTGGATCAGCAAGTGTATTTGTCAGCCATAATCTGCAACAAGAATCATCTCATTTCTAGCCTGCAAACAAGTTTATTGTGAGATGATGAGTTGAGAATACTCAGAAAGACATAGCTGTTGTAATGCGAGAAACAATTATTGTAAAGTGATGACACGAGACTGGACCTTGACGCGATGTGACGGCTTGGCATCTCGATGACCGATTGGGCTAAACTGGACGTTATGGTCACCACAATGACAGTCCTTCATACCAGGTAATCTAATAGGTAGAAGTCTGACAAATCAGTCTCCTGGCCCTCCAGGTTGGGGGTTGGAAGAAGGTTGGCATCTTTTACTGGAAAAAGTATCAGTTCTGGTACACCGCCAATCACCCGCTGCTTTGTGGTAAAGGCTTTTGAGCCAAAGGCTTTGACTGAGGATCCTAATCGTTTTCCTGTCTAGGTCTGGGCGACCTGGCAGTATCTCACCCCACATATAACCATGAATAATCACAAAACCAGTAATCCCATACTGCATCGGCCGTCTCGCAGTATAAACCGAGTCGTCCTATCTGCTGCGTACAGCGGAGTGGATAGGTGAAAACATTCTACCGCTGACCCCTCTCCCAGTGCCCTATCAAATTTAGCACGCTGACCCACCCCGTCTCTCATTTCTAGTAAATAGATATAGCTGATCATAGAAACTCTGTGCCGGTAAGTCCCATCTCTTATCATTAAGCCTCACGCCTCCATCGCCACTTGCTTAGACCTACAATGCGAATTAATATAGGTGCTACCAACGTTTGCACACTAAAACGGGTAGGTCAACAGGCAGCTGCCGCACGAACACTAGACTCGTTAAATGTCGAAGGCTGCTGTATCCTGGAGCCTAGAATCCAGGATATTAGTGAAAGTATGGAACTAGCAGAACCCGCACTGTCTACTCGACATTGGTTACACACTTCGGGGGAGTCCACGGCTGCCGCTACCGGCCAAGCTGGAGTACGTATAGTGATCAGCATGAAGGCCGTAGCCGCACTGGTAGATTAGCAGTAGGCTTTGTATCATTCATCAGCGCAGAAAGAAGACATATGTTGCGATATGTTAACATTTCGTTTACTCTCATCAGTCGCAAACGTAAAACATGCAAGTTATA
>LUCH01000903.1:85454-117063 GCA_013368495.1 Paragonimus heterotremus | reverse complement strand
GTAGTGCATATCCTTGCCACGACTGCCACTAGAAATCCGGCCACGATTTCATGAGGCAGCCATGTTGACTACTATGCCATTAACTTCACATTAGGCAAGGCCGAATTACCATATGTCAACACTCAACCACTTTCGCTTGTGAGTAATGATCAGATTGTCCGATCGTCTTCAGAGCAGAAACACAGTAATTATCTCGTTACCAGCTGCAGGTGATATTCAATCTATATGAAAATCAAAATCCCTTACTAGTCATCAGTAATGTAATGATCTCCCACGCACACTGCATCTTGCTCCTGACTGGCCACTAGGTTCCGATCTTTCGGATGTATTCATTCTTGTAGCGTTCGACGCCACCGATTTACAGTCATCGGAGCTAAATTCTGAACTGAATCTAAGATTCTCATTTTTTTTTAACTGCCTGCTATTTTTGTTTCAATTGGACCAACTCGAAAACGTCAGCTTGACGCAAGATATACTGAAATCTTACTTACTTAGAACGTTTTGATTCTGTTAATATCGTTTAGAAGGTGACAGTCACTGACAATTGGTTAGTGTTCAGTGCCTTCCGTCTCCGATATCCCCTCTTTGTCGTTTTCTCACTAGTGGAAGAATAGTGATGAGGAATTTTCCTTTTACTGGAATTTTCTGTCTTATAGCACCCTAAACGCTAGGCAACTAACCGCTGAGGAACAAACAGTGCAACTTTTGTAGGTCTAACGATATGCACCAGAATTTGTTGGAGATGGTTTTGTTAATTCTCCTAAATTGCAGTCAGTTCAAGTGGTCCTTAGACAATGGAATGGCAATCCCTGTGTTAGTGCGATCTACAAACATACTTGATTCTATTCTCTGCTTCTTCTCTCCTGTTTCATGGACAAATACCCTGCAGAGCGAATGACCTTTCCAGTCATCCGTGCTACTCCATTTACTGAACATAGTCGTCTGTATTTTCGTCCGTTGCTTTTGTTTCATGGCACCCTGCAGTGCACACAATTATACGTACATATGCATACGCAAACTGGTCTTTTTTCCGCGCATCATACACATGCGGTCGAGCACACAAACAAGTTGGGTGGAACAAAAATTATCAAAATAACCTGTTAACTGGCTTTGGAGGGTGGATCACTTGACTTTTTCCCTAATCTCTTGGCAGAATTAAAGGCTGTTCTGGACCGAACAAGTTTTCTGCCAAATTCTCGTGTTCTTAAGACTATTTCGGCAGCTTCTTTGATTGATCGCAGTGTTTGGCTTCGTTACGTTGTGTTAGTTTTGCTTAGAATCTATTCATATATTTCACATCTATAATATGTTTGAACCCATGATTACAAAAACTGGATAAAGTATCACAGCAAATATAATAATGTTCCGGTATTTTAACGTTATAATTTTGTTCTCACAAATTATAACACGTGAAGTAAATCGAGGATAGTATAGTGAATGACCGTGACTGTGAGCTTTGGTTTATTTTGCTTCAAACCTAACAACTTCAAAACCCTACTGGGTTGCATTTAATGCGAGTAGTGTGTTTGAGTCGGATTGCTAAATATTGTCACTATCTCCATCTTCTGACGTCTGGGGTTGGTTTCATTAAAATGACTCAAGGGTTAGGTGGTAGCCCAAGCGCTGGAAACTCCCGTTTAGTTACAGTAAACGTGCTTAGTTCATCCATTGTTAAATCGGAAGTGATAATCACAAACAGCTTGAGCTACCTACTTGGTCAAAATCGAGGCTAAGTACTTCCTTGCACAGTGATCCAGATAGAGGATAGTCGTATGTCTCGTGACAAAGACAAGTTTTACGTGCTTCAGACAGCGTGTGTAAACCATACTTGACCAAAGCAGTATTAAAGTCTGAACGAGCTGCTGCTGTAACCACAGTATTGGGTTAAGTACTCAAATAACAATAGCTGATTGGTAATCGAGACGTTGACTGACATAAGTGAAATGCCACCCATATGTCTTCGACGCTTTCGCGATCAAATATAACGGTTTTCTTATAAGAAGTTGACCTACTGGCTTAACTCTCAAGGGTTAATGACGGACAGGTCACTTGTTTACGACACGTGAACAAATGTCATTGGGACCAGTGATCTACGTTTGCTAGATGCGAAGGCGGGTAGGAATTTTTAATCTGGGTTAATGCATACTGCGTACTGGTCTCATCATGGTGACACGAAATAGCGGGTTGAGTTCTGTCTCTCTAAGGTAGTTTTGCTGTTATACGGTCTAGGAGCTCGACTAGGTTGAAGTAAGCGTGACAGGCATTTGGAATTCTAACAATGCTCCGAGTTCTTGGTCAGCGGGTTCATCATGGATGCAGAATGGGAGGATAACTTCGCACTATGCATGAGAAACAATGCATTGCTGTCGAATAATACCGATTTTTTTAACTGTATAGTGCAATTTAAAAAATGGAACATCGTTGGTAAATTGTACAAAAATTTTGTATGCTTGTGTTTCAACCCTATACGAGACAGTAGCTTTTGCCTATTAGAAGGCAATTAAACTAGTATTCAGATGAGTCTTTTAGAGTGATATGCAGCTAACGTGCACAACAGTTCAGTCAAATGTTTAACTTATTCACAGTAGCGGAGGATGATATGGTAGATGACCTTGGATAACATAAAACTTGGTTTTGAACCCATCACTAACATTGTTTTTTCAGGCGATATACGATTTGTCTGTCGTTACAAGGTTCTGAATTAACCAGTCTGTGATCTTCGATGAGGAAGATTTCTCTGGTATAATACCATGATTTTGTAACCCAAGTGTGACCTAAAAATGATCTTATTTTGATGTTTTAAATTATCCCGCTCGACCACTACTGAATGAGCATACGGTAGAAGTGAGGGAAAGAAGCGCGATTCATAAATGATGGAGGCAGTTGTTCAACAGGATGATGATACCTCTATTTACCCACGTTATTTTGAACTCTATGGGTTTTTTCTTTATGTCTTCAACGATTTGTCTGTATACCAGTTTACCTTATAAACACTAGACCAGACTGTTAGTCGTTGGTCCAGGTGGTTTTGAACCCCATTTACTCAACGACTGTCGATCCAATGAATATCGTTCCTGGCCGTGTCAGAGTTGGGGCTTCCAACCATGAAATATGTAGTGTGAATTATATGTGATCGGAAGTCATTTGAATGTGATGTCGGTTCGACTTCTTCATGCTCGTTTGTATACAGGTGAATCAGAGCTAACTTATGGCTTTCCACTGACTTACAAAAAAGTTACACACCTTTAGTTAGTTTTTCTTTCGTTTTATCTAAGAGGTAAGAAACATCTTGGAAAAAGTTTTCTGGCTTAAAGTTGAACAGTTAAGTGAAAACATCGATCATGTTAACGGCAAGATCATAAAATAAAGTTTCCAACGAAGGCAAAACCGTTTTCGAATAATAACTGGAAGTCCAATCTTGCTAAAGACACAATCCATAGTGCTGGGTCAACTATAACTGTTGCGCATTTTATAATAGAAATTCAACTAATTTTCGCCGATGCCAGATTCTGTTACCTTTCTGTTCACTGACTGACTAGAACTTTGTAACCTACCCGAAATGTTTTCGACAGGTCTGCTTGACATTCGCTTACGATAAAATAAGACGTGACTACACATGTTTAACTTCGTGACTCTGGCTTTGATTCGGGTTAGATATTGTTTTTAGTCCGTTTACCCAGACCGATGCATCCTACTGTAAAACAGCAATAATGGAAAGAATACTTAATTATTGGCTGACTGTGAACAAATAACTCGGAGTCAAAACTAACTCGGAGCACGTTTCATGAGTGAACCAACTTCTCATTGGTGTGATAGCGACCGTTTGTTTTAGTGTGTGATGTAGAATCCGGTCCACTTGTTCAGGGACTATTTCTCTTTAGAACAGCTGTTGTGGCTCCAGAAATCATTTAGTCCCAAGCGGTTTACATCAGTTCCTAACCAAACTCACTTAAACAGATCAAATCAGTCTAACTTTATCCGGAACCGTGGGGGACGTTCCTTGTTACCTTGAGTTTGATCACCTTTTTGTGGCTCTTTCCTTTTTATGACCACTTACAAATCTAAAACGATCCATCCACTTGCTCTATAGCTCATTAGCAACTGCTTATTCACTATGGGATTTGAGACGGCATAAGTTTTTCTAATAAATCATGGTAGATCAAACTAAGCGGTACAGTAATAATTGTCAACTATTTCAAAACCTGGCAGGCATTGTTCATGTGTGACATTAAGTGAAGAAGTCGTGAGCAATCTAGTGTACTTTAAACAAAATAGCACAAGCTAACTGCTGCATTTAAAAAGTGGGCGTTCTAGGGGCAGAACTGTGTAAACAATTGGCGTTTGGTCATTCCTGACTTACCTCTACCTAGTTAGGTACCCAACCATAAGTAATACGTAACAACATGTAGGAGATCGTGTCGTTATTTTAACCCAGAAGTCACTGCCTATAATCATTAAACCATATGCTTAACTACTTTATTTCTTTGCTTCCGTTAATTACTGATAATAAACATCCCTGTTTCAAGCGAATAACAACTGGATGATGGACCTTCCCCCTGAATATTGCAGGCAGGTCTACTTATTAATAAGCATTAAATTTTTTAATAAAAACGTATCCCATGTCTTGAAGTCCGCAGACTTAGGTCGTCTTGATAAACGTTCCGTATATTTTTCTGGCATACAAAAAAGTATCACTAATCCATTGATCAGACAATTTGAAAATAAGTATAAACTGCTGTGCTGAGCAGTCATGTTACTTTGATGAGTCGAGCACTTTTTGTTAAAACCTGTTCCAATCTCATTCATTTTAGGTTAACGTACGACAACTGTATTGATAGACATTTTAGTAGCTGGCAAAAAGAAATGACAAACTACAATACATTGCTAGACTCATAATTCATTTCTAACCAACTCCACCTATAACAGGTATTTTGATCTAAGGATGAGAACGGTGGAACACGATTGGTCAGCGGTACTAACCTGGCCCATCTGACTGAAAGTGAGCAAAAGGTGAACAGTGATCAAGCCCTCTAAATGGTCTCTCAAATGTCAAGTAATCCAGCAAAATCTGTCCGAATGAGAACATTGTGCTGCCAGAGTTTTTGAAATCAGGCTAATTAACCTAGTAGTATGCCACCAAAAGTGGTTTGTTCAGGCGCGACGTCTACTCCGGTCCAAGATCCACCGGATCAGTGACTAGATTGCGTGCTAAAACTTAAGCCCAGGCGAAACGTCATGGACTAATCAAACCGTTACCAGTTGATTGACCAGTTACCTAGCTTCTCCATAGTAATTCCAAATAACATTTCAATTTAAATTCACCACCTTCTTATATAATTGTGTCGGTCCAAAGATGAGTTATCGGAAACATAAGTTTGCCCGGATGTCTTTTTCCTGGCCTAGTTTGAGAAGTGACTTCCTGACTTGGTTATGTGAGCCGCCTGCCTTTGGCATACTACGGCTGACAATATGGAAGACCGTACTACTTGATTGGTTCTGGGTCCTCCGTGGACAATCCGGGCGATGAATATGTAACTCATGACTTGCCACAGATTCTGAGCCTTGAATTCCTGTGGATAGTTTACACTTCTAACTATATGTTAAATACGATACAACCCACGTATAATTCAGATTGATTTTGTAGTAATTTTGTGTTTAGACTGTTTTCCTTCACATCCCCATCCGGCGTAGCATTCTCTGACTCTCATTCAAAGGCTTACAATTCAAAACCAGTCTGTCCTTTTTAGTGCTCATTGTCCATGGAATTAGGTGACCACAAATGAGCCTGGAACAGTCGTACACCACAAGACAGATCTCATTTCCTTAAGCAATGAATCATCTTAACGTCATTTGTATTTGGATGAATGAACAAAATAGTTACGTTAGTCCACGAATCCCACTGCCCTTGAATACCACTGTCCGTCTTATTAGCGCTTCATGCCTGCTGAAATCAGAAAAGTTCCGGGTAATAAATAAAGGTGAAAGTGAGATTCTTTCTTGATCATCTTGTTGAGCAACTATTTCGTTCTAGCCGGCTGTTTTCAATTAAACCATTTGATTTGCGTTCCCCAGTTAACCCATAAAATTTGACAGCCAATCTTGTTGACGTATCAGTCAATTTTTGCGTCTATGGAGACGATTTTCTCAAGTGACACTTCATCTTTTAACCGACCTTTTCGGGACGCTTATTTGGAAGCTCACAGAAATGTTATAAAACAGCAGGGTTCGAATATCGTAGCCCACATGTTGAGCTCCTTAACGACAGTCGAATATAGATATCTCTTCAATTGTCCTCTATATTTTTGGGGTAACGCGCAAAACTTGCTGTCTGTATTAATCCACAATCAGTTAACTTCATTCAAATTATTCTGCCTGCTAACTTACCAGTCTCCGAAACTCAGTCGTCACTTAAAAACTTTTCTTCCTTCGTTTGACTACATCTGGTCACAATGACAAGACTACGGTTAGCGTAAGTACACTCACAAAGCACGATGTCTAGTAAAGTAAGGGAGTAAAGCAAGTATCTTGTGAATGCAGCCAATATTCAGCTAGAACATGCCATTTCAAATACATGAACTTCAACCTCAAATAAGCTACCCAAGAAGTCTGAATATCTAATGTAACTTTACGAGTTATCATCTTCAACTCTGGATTCACAATCAACATAAACTACCAATTCAATTCAATGTTTTTGACTGGAAACTTAATGTGGTTTTACGCTACCTCGGGTCGCCTTTTGTATGACTGCATGGGAATCATTAAGATTAAGTTTAATTTCCGGAAATATAATTCTGCTACCCGTGCATACTGTTTCCAGTTGATGTGATAGGATGTTGCGCTTAATAACTGTATTTTATTTGACAAGTTGTGGTCCTTACCGGCTTTTCTAAATTCGATTTTGTAGCCTGGGAATCTAAGAGGATTTCACTTAAGAAACGCTCGATTACTGTAGTCTGGTCACGTGATTTATTTATTTGGCATGATGCACATGATTGCGCACTTGTAAGCTGTTCTGGTCTGCCCAGACGTGCAGTCCGCGTCATAAACAAACGGATAAACTGTCGGCGGTGGAATGATGTTAACTACTGAACCCAGATTTGGAAAGTAAAAGTATTGTGTTTTAAATACCGATCACACTTGTGAACTTTTCAGTGGTTTTTAGTGTTATGCGATCTGTATCGATTATAACACTGAAACCCTAGTAATTAATGAATTATAATTGGTTTGTTTTTAGAATTTTTCTGGATATGAAACAATTGCACTTGTGCGTAGAGTGGAAGATGCTTGAATTAAGGAAACCGATGGCTGGATGAAACCGTTTGCACAAACTTAATGCACGGACCTCTGAACAGACTTTTCACCAACTATTCCAAATAACCTTTCGAATAAATATTGTACTAAGATCAGTCTAGTGGCCAAACATTGCTCCAATACAAGGAGGACTTCAACGGATACTGTGAAATAACTACATTATGATCTTATTCTATTCTGATGAAGTTAAATGAGCCTGCAGAAGGTCGTTAATATTATGTAAATACAATCATTCTAAAGAAAATTAAAATGGTCGTTTATTTACTAGTTTGCTACACTAGTCTACTAAGCCCAGCAATACCAATATGCATGCCGGACCAAGTGTTCATACTTGGATCGCCTGTTTCTAACTTTGGTAGTTTGAAGGTGTTTAACCCAAATCAGTCCCATTATTTAGCAGGCAACAGACACGATACTATGCATTACTTAAGAATTGACCGTTTCGAGTTCTATAATTAGGAAGTGCATACAGGGAAATTCATTGTTGTATCTTTAAACGAAAATATTCGTGATATAAGCTCACCTCTTACTTTCCTCCTCCATTATATTTAAAAGTTCAGTGTCTAATCACAGGGTGCGGTTTTGTGTTTGGCAAGAAATTCGCCAACTACTATCTGATTAAATGTTTCTGACATATAGCTATCTCTTAAATCTACTAATTGGTTCTTGCACCCTCACAGGTCCTGTCAAATAGCGCAAGGAGTAGCCGGTACTGTGAGAAATGCATCTCGGCACTTTGATGAAGCAATACTTAAGTCTTGTTGCACAAACTCATGAATCTCACGTTTAAATGAACAAGTGAGACGGTGTATAATGTGTTTCAATAGAGAAACATAAGGTAGTATATTGGCACATCTGTCTGCTCCTGTAGGAAAAACAGCTAGATGACCATTTGTGTACGGGAAACTATCCGGATAAATCGACGAGGTTAAGTGAATTTATATTTTTCAAACGTTGGTGGTTTCCGTTTACAGATTAGCCGGTCGTACAGGCTTAAACCAAAGGACTCCGATGCGCATGCTTTGTAGCAAAGTTTTGCGTTGAACATTCACATACTTTGTATTTGATAAAACACTAAATCTGCTTGTAATTACTGTCGATGATCCCATAATTAGACATTTTGAGTCAAACTTAAATCATAGAATTCACCATATCTGCTAAATAGTATATAGTCTGCCCAACAGCAAAGAGGATTAGATGAGTATAAGTTGGACAATATCCAAGAAATAATGTGACTGGGAGTCTGGATATGATGGCGTGCTTGTGTTTAACGTGAGTTTCGTGATGCAGTCAACAATACGGCTGCCTCTTAAGAACGTGGAACGAAATTAAAATTCCAGTCGTGTCAAAGGTCCGCAGTGCTGGCAAGCTCTAACAAGATCCAAACTCGAATCTAGTGCTATTTTTCGGAAGTGACTGCCAACTGAATGGGAAAGTTATAGTTTAGCAATAGTAGGTCTCAACTAATGGTGCTCAGTTACGTCACGATCCAGCAGTTGACTACTGACTTTTATACCGTGTAACGTTTTACAGAAAATCGCTATGCTGGTCAGTCAAAATACTGTCACTTATAAGACTCCATAGTAGTAAACTTTTGTCAGTCATGTGTTCATTGTGACATTTCGTTTATCAGTTATTATTCAAGAATAAACCAAACGTCAACGACAGATGTTCGACCAGCACTCAAATGAATCGTTCGACCAGGTGTAGGGTGGAGATTACTCATACTATCTGTCATATGTATAATGGTGATTTAGTATTCTTAGTTGGAGTTCGCAGTTAACGATAACAAACGAATAATTTCCAAATGACATTTTGGTGCATATGGAACCGGTTACCAACATGGTGTTCTAAAGTACAAAGAACAAATGCATTCACACGACTATATTATAGATGAGTTGTGAATAAAAGGTCAGTCATAGTTTTGATTGCGAATTAAACTGAGCGTTTGGATTCAGCTATTTACGAACTAACAGTGCTGCATTTATTGTTCCACTGTGAAGTACTCGAGTGACAAATCAAGCATTTCCGTCGCATGATTTGCCGCGACTCCGACCGAGATAGTGTAAATGCTATGGGTTAAATGCTACCTTCACTTTGTGTTAACCAACCTTGTATTGAATAACTTCAGTGTGAAACTCGAAGTGAATAGCTTAATTTCATCTTGGAATACAAGTGACCGTGGCAGGCAATTAATGACAAGTAAGTCGACCTAATTTAATTACTTGAAGTTAGATGTTTGAAGGTAAGAAAATTTCATAGTCCAGCACCAGAATGCAGCCTTTACTTCTCTCTGTTACGAATTAATAGTGTATCAACCACTTGTCATCTACTGGGTCATTCGATAACAAAACATTACTTGCGTTTATTATATAACCCTTCCATTGCACATACTGTCTTTGAAGTGGTCCGTTGGTTCCTCTGGTTTGCCACCATCGGGTCAGTTTGTTTAGTCATCTCTACACAAACATTAAAGATGCAAGAGAGAAATTCCGACCAAATAAGCTAATAAATGAAATACACTTATTTATGTTTCCAGTTTTCCCCAAAGGTTAGTAACAAGGTACTGGACAATCATTTTGATTGGGCTAAACCCTCTTCGAAAAGACTGGATCTTAATGTGAATTCGGCTGTTTGAATGGTCGTTCAAACATCTGTCCACTAACTTATAACGTGGCGGACATTTAGACTGCCGGAGGATGTGCTGGTTACTCTCCTCAGCTTGTGTGCTTCCACTTTACAGCTGATGATGATGACCACAACGAACTCGTTATAGAAATCCGCATGTTTGCATGCTAATCTTTCTTAGCGGGAGAAAAAATCTCTACAGTAACTAAGACAGTGAAAATTGCTTGTGTATGCCTCCACTGCTTGATTTTGGTGCTATCCCTCCATAGAAACAACCGATTGGCCCGTCATTTTCGTTTAACCCGTGGCTCGGTGATCAGCTGACCATAAACTAAGTTATTGTCAAGTACCACAAAACTGTCAATCCAGCGGTATGATTTGATTCACTTGACCAATTCACACATATGCCGACGAGCCTATAATAGGCTGTTTCAATTTCTTATGCCGCTTCCGGTGGTAGGCTGTAGCATAAGTAACTGTATTCACATCTGAGTATGTGTGATTGCGACTTTGTGAGGCACTTCTAGTGTTTAACTTACATCAGAAAGTTCGTGACTGAGTGGTGGTCATCATTTGTTCGTTTGTAATAGTAGGTGGCTGCCTTCCAGGTAGTTGTGATGAATATGACGTGATTTTATGTGTTTAGATGTACATTCCGAATTCCAGCATGGTATCTGGGTGTTATTTCCCAGTGTTCGTAAAGCAGGTCGGAACTAACGTTAGAAAAATAACTCATTTTGTTTCGGGTTTTTCGTCCATATATATATATAAAGTCTGCTGTGTATATTATTTTAACATAAATCAGTGGACACATGTTTTTCTTTCTGGATAATACTTTTCGTTCGTTTGGCACTGTACCATAACCTTCATCAGTAGTTCGATAGCACGGGAAGAAGTAATTTGAGGAAAATTTGTAAGCCACCGATGATTATGTTAACTGGATGCATTTCTCTTCTAACTCAGAAACCTTTCCAAGGAAGATGAACCAGCCGTGGATTGAGGATAGTTAATGAAGCCCTGAGTTGATTAGCTGTAGGCATTTGAGGGTGGCGACAAGGGTTGGAACTATGTCCGAGTTACTACTAATACCAAGTTGGAGTTTGTATAAACAAGACGGAAATGAAATCGATACAGTCCTTCAGATAACTTATTATATGATCATTTGCTTAATAAACAAAGAAGGGACCACTTTCATCTGAAAGTGGGCTTTCTGATTTACTGAGCAGGTTAGTTTTTTAAGTACATTCTAGCTGCTTGCATAGTAGTGGCCAAATAGGTTCAATACTTTATCAGTGTTAACTCATCAGCTGATCATATCTTAAGCCGAATCGAAGGATATATTCTGGAGTTTTGGTCTGTATGTTGGTGGACAATAATTGGACAGGTTATTTTTCAGCTCTCATCCCGCACAAACGACGTATGTGCACCAGTACTCATGGAATAAAAAAGTGGTCAGGTTTGCGTTGGTATTCGTTACCTGATTCAGACCTGACGCGTAAAACCGCAAGGCATTCGCACTCAGTTCGCTTCACTTGTCAGTACACGGACTTGTTTTCGAAGTCCATAGTCTAGCTGCCCTACGGTCAGTAATATTCAATATTTGATTTTCATACAGAGCCTCCGTATTTGAAGTATTGGACGTCATGTCTCACAGTGTTGAACAAGGATGCGCTTTCAAAAAGGCGGTTTACCTTAAATTGTTGTAAACTGTCGTGTCGGTTTAAGTTGGCCAGCACGAATATTATCAAGATAACGTACCTGGTTATTAAGGACGGACCATACTGACAGCACATGGGGTTGCAGCTCGTCTGTTTAGACTAAAACATTGACGATGTGATCTAGACCCACCAACTCATTTGTTCCGGTTGACCTGATGGCAGCTCGTGGATAGACCAAAGAACTATCGCTGATGTTGTGGAGCTGTCTATACTACGACCAAATGGCCCACTTTTAATGCAATACAAGAGCACTTCTCCGCGTAACATTCTACGAGGTAATTTTGACTCTCACGGTTCCATATGTCATTAAATTTTGGACTTTGACGGTCAGCCTGCCGAGTTCGACGGAACGGTACTGAATCGAGTGCGATATTGGCTGTTTAACACAGCGTTATTCAGGAAAGGTCAACCTATCGAGCAAAACCGATGGCCAAGACTTATGACTCCTAATACATCACTTCGTTCACTCTGGTTGAGTGGACATTTAGTCGGTGAACACATAAATTTGCAGGGAGTTCAAAATAACAGCCGTTCACTTTGTTATGCTAACTCTAGGCAGCCAAACAATGTCGTCTTCCACCAACTAACTTTTTGTCTAGTGGTGTATACTGCGTGAACTCTACTGTTCTGTAGCTGACACAACTTTACCTAGGGTTTGTTCCGCAACCTTGAGAGCCACAGCAGCTACTTCGCTTGCTTGTTTAAATCGATTCACTTCCAAAGGTTTTATTGTAGTAGAAAATCTAATGTTACAACTGACTCCTTTCAGTTTATTGACGACTATGCGCTGAAGCTCGCAACCCGAAATTCCATTTTGCCAAGCACGAGGCTTCTGTTTAAGGTTCATGTCCATTTTTGTTTGATCTGATATTTTTGGTTAGGTAATTATCAGCGACCTTTGTTCGTCATTCCCTATCCGTTGAATTCGTCTTGGTGGTTCGTCAGATTTCCTTTAATCCTGCTAATATACTGGCCTTGAAGTTTGGCCGCTTTCCTTAGATTTTGCGATATTTCACTGAAAGCCGGGTTAAATTTTTTCCCCTATCACAGTATTTCTTAGACGACCTAGAATTCAGTTACCCTAGATGACGACCACATTTGTGCACTTATACGGTCCACTGTAGATACAATGAGACTGTTGACTGTTGACAAAATTTGTGCACCTCAACTTACAGCCATCATGACAGCCATCTGGGGACCATCTAAAACCAAACTGTCATGCCCGCATAATGTCTTGCTTGATGTAAGCAAAGTACCAAGATTAGCGTAAGCCGGAAGGCATTCAACAGTGACCGTTAACTTTATTCAAAATAGGAAAACCTTAGGCAGACATGTATGGAAAGGTTGTTAGTCCGTCAGCAGAAAACGTCAGCAACTTTTGCTAGTGAATTATGGAGGTAGCTTAAGAAACTTCAGACTGCACACATAAAAGTCTAACCTGCGAGCACTGATTTTCAATAACTTACGAGCTCAGAAGACAGGAATTACTAAAAGGTTACGTCCCGTTCTTTTCTACAGACTCACAACACTCGTAAACTTTATTTAACAAATATTTATTCGCTTGTAATCAAAAATTATTCCTACATGGAAATTAAACTATTTGGCCACGCACGTCCGTGTTCTGTATATGCATTATATCACCATATTTCACAAACTTGGCAATCCTTGTATGACGAATTCTATTCAACAAAATCACATAGGCTTTAGGCAAAATTCTTTTGCCAACTCAAAACGAGCTTACGCCACCAAATGGTGGTCGATTCTTTTGTAGTTCATAGGCGTAATTGCATGGTTTGGGATGAATATCTCAAATGTTGCAAACAATATTTAAACTACTGGTATTGTCGACTGGGTCGATGTAGTCCGATACATAGAAGATCACGGAAGTATCACCTATTTTCCAAGTTTCACGAACACGGTCATGATGGGTAATGTGTCTTAAACTACCGGGCTCCTTACGGTTGAATATCATCTTCAGTCTACCAAATAGCTCAACCAAAATATCTACGGCAACATTTTACTTTCACTGGCGGATAACTCATGAATAGTGTGACCATCGAGAGAAATCAGTTTCGAGTTTTCCGGCTTGTTTGTAACTAATTCGTATCACGACACTTATAAATACCGTGATAAAACAGTTGGGACCGACAATGACTGACAGACTGTCTCTCACTTAATGTATAGAAAATTTTGTTTAAAATTTACTGAGCCGCTGACTACTAACAGTATGTCAATGTACACCTTCAATAAGTATTCCAGCGATAATTTTTCAATGGACTTATGTCACATCATGCATAAAGTCTATTCTTCAATGTAGTACATGTTCTAGAATTAACCGCCAGAACACAAGGCTCGTTTGCAAAGTTCACATGCTTGGTTATATGTTGTATGGTAAACCATACCTGAACTTCCACCTACGCCTGTTTAAACCTGAAAGATCCTTAGTTTCTCACAGCAGATTCCACAAGTAACCCGGTAAACTCCTACTTTGTATTCAGCATACGGGACAGTTGTCGTTTGATATGAATGCAACATGTGTCAACTCGTCTGTTTGTTTTATGAGTAGTTTTTCCAATCACCGCCATCTGTTTTGAGAAGAGATTTTTCCCTGACTTTTCACAAAAGTGTTAATTCACAAATTTTGCCAACTTGACTTGAGAGGACTTCTCCTTGCACGTTTTAGTAGTCACATTTATTCACTGGCAAGTGGTACTTGTCTTCTCTTATTATCTTAGTGGAACACAGTACCGACAGGTAAAGTGTCGTACAAAGATACAAGCACAAAAACGAGGGTAATTGCAAACAGGATTGTGGTTTGATTTAGAGAGGAGAAACACGAATTTCGTGAGATGAATTTATTCATTCACAGATATGTGAAACTTAAATTTAAGATAAAAGAATTCATAGGTTAAAACGAATGAATACTTATCCCTGGCATCCTAAAACTACCTTGACCCTGATTAGGAAGGCTGAGACAACTGTATCATAACCACTGAGTCCTTTTGAGCACATGACGGAAGCTTCTGGTAAATGATTAACAAGGCCTTAACAGCAGAACATAAATGTGGCTGACACGCGTTTTGCGTTATTGTTATACATCCGTTTACAGAATTCATTAAAATACTTTTATGCTCCGAGCTTACATGGACACTATGATTGATAGATTAAAGAATTTTCACTCTGTAAATCAACGAGCATTTTCAGTTGAATAATCCAATAATAACCATTTGTTCACGATGTATTACACATATATTACCCGACGTATTACATGATGCATTTAGGATCAATTTGTCACACATTCTCAAGCACAAAGTGTTTTTGAGTGCATTTGTGTGTACACCATGCAAACTAATGTTAACCTTTACTCGCGGACTATTATTTCATCAAATTTTAATTGTTAATCCAATAACAAATTTTGGAGATGTGTAATTACAATATATTTCATCAGTGAATGAGTTTTGACTAGGATGAAAATATAGCATTTGGCACAACTTATGCAAACACGGTGAGTTTTGCGAAGAACTTTACATTCTGTGCCCGGAATGACCCACAGGTTTCAGTTAAATTCAAACTTTTGTCCATTACCTAATCTAATGAGTACAAGAAAATTAGGATTAACCAACTGATTTACTGATCTCCTCTCTGTTTATACGTATGTTTACAGGAACGAGTTAATAATTTTAGGCAATTTTTCATGTCAATATACAGGGTTGAAGTTGACTGAAGAGATAAGATCTTTTCGTAGGATGTGGAAGTTTATTATGGCATTTTGCAACACACCACTGGAATAATTTCGCTATTAAAGCCCAGCACTTCAAAATATTTGCTTGTACGTCAACAATTTAACTAAAATCGATATCGTTATTCTTGAGGTGTATGATGGATAAGTATCATGGAATATTATTCTGTCATTATTTTTGAACACTAGAAAGAAAGAGACGGAATGAAAAACATCTGGGAATGTGACAACTAAGATCAGTTGTGAATGGCATTCAACATACAACCAAATTCCCTACTACTTATCAAAGATAGTAGTCAAAACATGACTCATAAATCTGAGCATAATTGTTCCAATCTTAATTACGGTAGAAATACGCACAGCATAGAAAATAAACTGACGTATGTAAAATGAGTTAAAAAGCATCCAGTGTTTCAGATAAATCTTGGAAAGTAGGCTTGAATTTTACTAAAAAAATATGCCTAACCAATAAGTTTGTGCAAGAGAAAAAACAAGCTAAAATTGATCAGAATTAACAAACGGCATTTTGCACAGACAGTATATGACTATGGATATTTGAATTCTGTTGCCCGATTATATAAATGTCTACATTCGTTGGTAAGCGTTCCTGTAGATACACTTTAATGCTTTTTCATCCTTGCGAACTATTTGTCACATCAAGCCTGTTTTTATCCTGCTTGAAAGGGACGATGCAACTAATGGTAATCTCAAAGTAGCCGCGCGATCAGTCTCTGTTGAAATCCACGAAACTTATCCTCTATGTTTTGTTAACTTATACTTTTGTAATCTGCAAATTTTATTGCAACAAAGTCCAAGACGATCAAACGTACACCCAAAGTCCTAAATCGAGTAACGGTTTTCAACCTAACTCAACCGTATGCTTACAATTTGGTTTCTCTTCTCTCATGTTTAGCGCACTGATTTATGAAGCGTGATATGTTAACAACTGAAATACATACACACCTGAAAAGAATATTTAGTTGTTTGGGAAAATTTTCATGACGGTGTGTGTCGGAGCCCGTAACCATAAGCCAATAGACTTAAGGAAAAATTGCCTTGAGAACCTACTGGAATTTGCAGTGGAAAATTTTCAAAAACATCGAGCTTTAAAGTTGAATGACTTAAGTTTGGGATTGTTAATCTGGCGCCGTCGAAGATATACGACTAGTTGAAGATGGTCATTCAAGAATGACGTCCAACAAAGACGATATGCCACTTTTTATCTGTAAGCCTATACCACATGAGTTGTCAGTTCACAAATTCCAAATAAGCATCTTCAAGCTGACTGAAAAAGAACGAGCTAAACTGCACGTGACCTAAAGTTACACTGCCACTAAGCAGTAACACCAGCAATGATGATTTAAGTGAGCAAATTAATGTCTGAAAAATCGCGTTTTCTTCAAGAATTCGGGTGGAAAGGCCAGGGGGTTACATCACATCACTTGTGTTGAACAAAGAATACAGAAACAGTTTTTGCACATTCCACTGCATTTCATCAAGTATATACTGCACTCTGCCAGTTTATACAGTAAAGTTTAATGTATATTGTGAAGCTAAGCAACGAAATCAACAGACATACAAACACACGCACATTCACACACATCCATGCATATCAGTTACAAGGGCAATCTGATATTGACGAATAAGTCTTTCTGTACACAGAGACGTGGCTCCCATTTGCTGATCGTTAACGCTTTCGCCAACCAGAGGAACCATCAATTTTTGATTGCTTAACCTGTCTGAAAGACCTTCTCAATGTTCTGTTTGAGTCGACTTGTTAACAAGTGTCGAGTAATTGATGACGCCGGTTCCTTGTGAATTGTCACGTTCTGATTTGAGCCCGGTATTCTGGTATCCATGAGCATTTTGCAAACCGAAAATGGAATGTGTTCGTTGACCCTATTGCGTAACTGCCTTTCCGTTATGCCTATGTAATTGGCCTGGTATTCACACGAGAATTCGTAGATGATGTAAGATTTGGTAGTACACGGTAGCAGTTTTCAGTGGTGATGTGTTTCTGATGGTGGTGAACAGCATGATCAGTTGGGCTGTACAGAATGTACGCCCTATAGCCACTATGAGGCCGGTTCTCAACAGAATGGTAATGCCACTCTCTTTGTATGGCAAACGGAGGTAGTCATTTAGCTTGGGAACTGTTACAGACAGCGCGACAGCCGGTTTCTGTATGCCGCATTTCTCCACAAACGCCGATGGGCAGCCTTTTCTTTGAGTGTTTCTTCCGAACAAATTCGTCTTGTGCGATAGAACAAAATTCTCACTAGACCAATCTTATACTGGATCGGCACAAAACTGTGAATGTTCAGGTACTGTCTAGTCCAAATGTGTTTCCGGTAGACGGATCGCATTACGCAGCCGTTGCTCCGGCGCCTCACGAAAATATCCAAAAAGATCAAGGTCTCATCCTGCCCGTGCTCAGTGGTGTGGCTAATTTTGAAAATCAGTCTGTCCATTAAATCTAGTATAGTGTTTGCCATTTCCTTTGTGTCGGTAAATATCAGGATGTTGTTGACATAAAGCAGGTATACATGCGTCTGTCTGATGAAAGCGTCTGCATTTTTCTCCAAGTGAGCAACAGGAATATTGGCCAGTAGCGAACCATTGACTTGCGTATAGCCAATTCCCTGGAAGTAGGACTTTACGTTCGCTGTACATAGTAGCAGAAAGCGTTCCAACTTAGACGTAGGTAGCTGTATGTTCAATCGATGTGAGTCAATGTATTGACAACTTATCTCAACCTTCTGCATCAGAGGGACGTTTGTAAACAAAGAGGCTGTGACCAAACTGGTCGCATGTTTGTTGTTACAGTCCAAACCATTGAGTAAGTCGATTAGCTCAAAACTATATTGCACCATTTTCAGAACCATTGATTGCCTTACGGGCTGAAGAATTTGGGCTAGCCACTGTATCATGTTGTGTTGTGTTGAACTGGACATACATAGTATTGACCTCAGTGGTAAACTAACCTTGTGGGATTTTGGCAAGCCATACAGTTGAGGAGCATGTGATCCTGTAGGCTTAGATGACTTTGCCGCTGACTGATCAATAAAGTTTCCTCCAAGCACTGCTTCTATTTCCTTGTTAACGCGTCGTTAAAGTTCGTCAGCATTGTCTGTCGAGTTATCTTGACGGAATTTTGGTGTCATTTAATGGTCAGCCCTATTCATGAAGAAGACTTTGTCTGGTTGTAGACATACCAGATTTTTATTGATTCTTAGCGTATGTTTGTCAAAACCCGTGAGTATCGACTGTCCTGGGATTCAAATTCGATTATGAGGTCTGATATGCTAATCGTAATGTCCAGTCTAACACTGGCCTCACCCTAGGTAGTACTCACATGAAAATTTCGTTAAACCTTTGAAAATGGTCAGTTGGACGTGCCTAGTGTAAGCTCAATGGTGCGTTGGTCGACAAAGTAGCTTCGCGCGAATGTGGGCCAGTGGCACAAAGATACACTACTGATTAGGTCTGACAAAGTAGACACTCAAGCCTAAAGGGCTTTTCTTAAAAAGGATATCGCCTGAGTACCTACCGGGATTTTATTTTTTTAGATGAGGGATCAATAATGTGCATTATGGTCCCAAAAAGTGCAATATTTTCTTTTCAAACCACATACTCCGAAAGATTTCCATTTCTATTCATCCTCTCATCCATCAAATATTCAGGTCCAGACTATTAATCTTGCCTCAGATATATGTTTATACATTGCCTCTTTTCCTTCCATGTTGACCCGAATGTAACTGCTGATTGAACGGAAGTCATGTATTACAATTAACTAGGGCGCCATATTTGAATCTGAAAGATAAACACTTCATATGATAAAGGTCAGTTTAATAGTAGATATTACAACGCACTTAAGACTTCACCATCTATGATGGCTTAACTTACGAATCAAGTAAATAAATTATTTCTACCATTTATTTATCTGTACCCTTAAAAACCATTCACCTCTCAATCTGTAGAATGTCATAAGTTGTCACCTGTGGATTGAAACAATGAGTCAAATAACAATTAAGTTTCTGGTTCAAAATTGAAATAGAAGAAAGAATTCAAACTATTTATATTTTTCCTGGCATAAACCTAATGAACAGATTGGAGAACATCGTATTGAGATTATACGATATCTATACAACTCATAACAGTCGCTCAAATGTTTGAAGCACAGACAAGAAAAATGGTTATAGGAGTAACTTTCAGAAACAACTATAAAGCAACTTAATTTTCAGGTTGCTGAAGCACGTGTTTCAGTAGTATATCATTTGTTATACACTATAAAATTCGTAGGTATACTGTGTAGGGTCCTGTTATACAAAATGCACGTCCCCGGATCATTACTTTTTTTGGCGGCCTGTCACCTGAATCTTCGATATTAGAACGAACAACGGACAAACTTTCGGAGTCTTAACCTCGTGCACACGGGGGGAATTTTTAATCTTCTGTCTTGTCCAGTAAGTTAGCATGAGGGTGTATTAAGGTTTCTCGGAAGCCCGCGGATCTGTAGACTTCAATTCTCATAGTCAAATAATATAATGGTGAATTATTAGGTTATTACAGTCTTATAACTAATCACAACACTGAATGTGCCCCATATGAGCAAGTCAAACATCTACTGTACTGTGTTAGTTGGAATTACGCTCTCAAATACATTAGGGAACTCCAGAAATTATGCTAATTTTCCACAAGTTGCGATGACCTTGGTTCACTGCTGCAGTTAGGAGCAATCCGAAACTTTTGACTGACTATCCGAGTTCACTTCTATACTTCGCATGTGATAAGACACCGTAAACTTTTGTCTAATCTTCAGGTTCTCGAGGATTATGAAATTCTACTCACGTTATACCTTGTCCGATTTTTACTCTCGTGGTCATTTTCTTTGCACCATCCTTATTTACAACCGTAAATGGTAAAAAAATGCTTCCTTATCTTTTTAAATAAATCACATTATTTGACTCTAAAAATCCTTACTCTACTACCTAACTTCTTAATCCCCCGTGTTTGAGTTCTTCAAGTTTACCGGTACATTTTCCTTATCCCCACCTAGTTAGTCACAGGTAACCCACTTCCGTCTTCACCTGTCAAACAGGAACGTGCAAAAGCTGCTTTGCATTCATCTTTCTGCTGTCTGCTGTAGGCCTACGCCCAACTTAGGATTAATTATTCAAACGATTTGTACCGTGTTTTGAACGTCAACACTAAACTCTTCATCTTCTTTTCCAAAAGAAGACAACAAGCTGGCTGATTAGCGACCAATCGATATAAAATGTTCGTAAACCCCATCACTTATTCCGCCCGCCTGTTCACCCGTCGATCAAAGTTTTCAGCTCTGTTTTCAGTAAGACAGCTGTCGTTTGTAGTCATAGATTATTTATTGTGGTGCAGACTACTATGAGGCTGACTTACGTCAATTGTCTACCTGCGTCACTACACCAAGTCAAACTCACGGTCTGATCTGTTTTAGACCTAGCGCAAGCAGCAAGTTTATTCAGTCAATTATGTACCTTGAATATACTCAAGCTACTCACAATCGGTCCGCTATCGCAGTGCTCTGTTCCTAGCCATGGGATGTGTGTTTTGAAGATGTAGGGATTATTATTGATGAGTAGTAGAGGCCGACTGGAAAGTCTATGGGAATGCGACGGCTGCGATCAATTGTGGGTGATGTTCAATCTGTATGAAAATCAAAATCCCTTACTACTCATCAGTAATCAAATACCGCTCAACAAATCAATGATTTCTGTAATTTCAACTTGGAGAGAAGTCCTAGTCTAGGGGTCATCGATTCGAGTTAACAGACAGTAACTGTGTCTCCATTTCGAGGCGATCGGGCAACCTGATGTAGGGATTATTCAAAAATTTTAACTAACCTGCATCCAATTGCACTTCGAACTGCGTTTATTCTTAACGAACTGTTTGAAAATTGGATTGGTCATATATGAATGAAATTGGCAATAGACTATCAACGAATGTACGGAAATTGTCGCTATAATTAGAGTTTCTAGTTAGGTATTTTAATTAGTACGAGGAGCTCGTCCTTTTGGGGCTTCGATGTTGCCCATAGTCACTAAAATAAAACCATTTCCTCTGACCTTTTATCTTCCAAAGTTCTACTCAATTTTATCAAGAACTTAGTGAAAAAAGTTGGAGTTATTTCAGTTATGTGTTATAGTAAAATGGCAATACTTTTACCAAGTTTTCAAAACAGAACTTACTGACACCGTAAACTATTGCTTTAAATGAGGCTATTCTTATGCACAGCAATTAATTTAGCTGAGTTGATCTCGATAGGAAACATTTGAATTAACAGGAGTCACACCCATCTTTGCTACAGACGCAGTAAAGGACTGATTTTGTTTGATTTTTGCACATTCACCTTATCGTGTAGTTCTAGTTTTTTGTAAACACACGCTTCTGCATTGCCCGATGCTGATCACTTGTTAGTGTGAATATAAAAACACTAAATTTTTCAATGCACCAGCATCCACCACAGTGCTCAAAATAAGAAATGACCAAACCAATACAGAATTCGTAATCCAATTAAACCGGGGAAGAGCAAAAATTGCGGGCGATCAGCATCATGAACTCTACCTCTGATGGCGATAAACTGGATATTTTTTATCGAGGTTGGTCACCACCAGTAATGAATGCATGTTACTTCTGTTTAAGACAACCAAACCAGACTAAGTTCTACGATATTCACTTGATTTTATTGGTGTGAGCACAAATGTGTTTCTGTTTTTAATCTCATTCACCTTGTACTCCCTTCCGTATCTTGTGAAACATTCTGTCTCAACTTTAATCTGACCTTTCGGGCCAAGCAGTCAGGAGCATCGGCGCAAACCTTCGTGCCGATAACTGGACGGTAATCCCATGCTTCTTCCATAAGTATAACATTGGAGTCATTGAAATTTAAAAATTTCTTCTAGTTTACGTAGTTGTTTCAACTCGTGATTATTTGGCCAAAAGGAGACGTGGGGATAAACGCCTTGAACTAGTCTATAGACTTCTACCAACAAATTATTCAGTTCGAGAGCCAATACTCTATTTCTCATGTATGCATTCCACTTGTTGAAGTGTATTCGACAAACAGACTCTAGACACTGTGTCACAGTAGCAAAACGACCAGTAGACAGATCATAATGCTAATTGCATGAAAAACATCACATATGCAGTCCTCTCCTATATATTGAATAGTACATATAAAATGAACTCTATTCTTTTAAGAAACTGCTATGGAAATAGTTTAAACGTTATTCACACAGATTATCAACTCGTGTTTACTGCATGCTCTTTGATCCAACTAATTTTTGATATCACCTCCCTCAGATATGTTGTCACTTCCTCACCTGGTTCCCGCAAGCACCTGTGCAAAGATCCAAAATCTACTCACGGAGATGCATTGACTAATGATTGCAATCTCCAGATCAAAATTCCTCCGAACCGTTTGTGTCATCAACACAGTACAGTTGCTTCAACAGTAAATAAACAAACCTCCCTATTATATCTAAAACATGTAGCTTTATCTAGTACATTGTTTGCGTACTTCCGTAGGGTATTAGCCGATCAGTACTATTCTACAGTTGTCTCTTTCCATGTTTACCATTCTATATCAGGATAGCAATAAAGAAGCAACATAACTGTTGTTTGCATCAATCCGCGACTCTAGTTATGCATTTCTGCACCTTCTATTCTGCATGACGTAATTATTTGTTCTGACCTAGCATTCGTAGCGTCGCCATCCCCGGCATCTTGCTGGGAAATCAGAGTGCTGTACTCAATATTAACCAAATGCTGTATTTTCAACCTGAGCTATGGATTATTACTACGACGATCAATGTTTTGCATGAACGCATACAGAAAGCAACATGTTTGTCTGAGAACTTTGTTACAACGTCCTAAGCTTCGTGAGTTAGCTAGATTTCATTCTAACGCTAGCACCACGGCCCGACTGATGAGTCACAACAATGGTACACCTAATATGTTGATTAGTAGAGAATCGATTAAGATTAGACCATGATATTATCTATTTATTAGGTTCTCTTTTTGGCGGAGTCCCGTTCATTTAGAAAATCACAACCTTAATTATTCACTTATTATAACTTTCAACCTTGCTTGACGGAGCTACTCACAAAATGTAAATACCACGTGGTAAAATCGGTAGCAGAATCAATTCTTAGTGTTGAGGAAAATGCACCGTAACAGTCATAAAATGAGTGGAACTTAATTCATTAATCTGCTTGATTTTGTCTCTCATTTTTGAACGTTGTTCAATTCTATACTGTTCTTATCCGTGAAGTGACAAATTCACGTCCGCTTTTATTATTTCTATTATGCGCAACCTGCAGGTTGTAAGATTACATTGTAGTCAAAAACTGAGAAAACATGGTTATGTCCACTAAGTAGTAAATTGTGTGAAGCCTTTTGCAAAAGAGAAAATCATCTAAGTACTAGAAAAGGGCAAAGGCCACAGCCACGCGGATGGATAAACTCACTGTTGAGCATAGAAATTGTACTAATAATGAATAGTTTGGCAGATTGCTGATTTTAGATGAGACCCAATTGTGAAATGTCAGAGCTTCGGCTGGATTCGAACCAGCGATCCTTTGGATCATTTGGTGGATTCCATATGAGACAGTGGAACGGGTGGGTAACCGAGTCCAAACGTGAAATTTCTGAGCTCCTGGCGTAGCTTCGTAGATCAGCTGGTAGAGCGCTTGCCGCGTAGAGGCATGGTGTTTCTCTCGCTGGTTCGAATCCAGCCGAAGCCCTGACTTTTCACAGTTGGGTCTCATCTAAAATAACGTAGATTGGCCGTAGAAATATTTCCACTTTCTTTGCTATAACCGCATAATGGTCGATCCATTCCGCTTGGTCACCGTGAAACCCAGATTTCTGCAGTAACTTGTGAAACCCCACCTGCTGCGTCATTTCTTTCGTCATGAAATCACGCACGACTGTGTGTACTGACAAAGCGTCATTGATTTGCACACTTTGGCATAGTTCATACAATCCCTATCAGTTTGTACAAAATTATTGTTAACCCTATCACTAAAATAATCAGTCTTGCAGCGTAAATTACACGAACTTCATTCTAAAAGGTAGCAAACCCGAGCAGACACAGAGGGTGCCACCTAAGAAAATGGAAAGCTAATCGAACAGCCAGACGAATTAAGCGATTCTTAAAATTTTTAAGGTTTTCTTTAGAATAGCGCTCTTACTGTGATTGAGGAAATTTGGGACTGTAGAAGATAGTCGGCCTCCCGCCAAATGAAACTGATGGCACAATCAGTACTAACGTACTGAGGCCAGGATTAATCATTCACAACGAACAGTAGTCATTATATATTTAGATACATAAGCGTTTATAAATTGGCTGAGATCTAAGAATGATCAGGGGACAAAAGTCAGCGATCAATTAAACGAACTCTGTCAGTCATGATACAATTGGTAATGCCTGATTTCGAGACATATCATGGCCACAGATTCATAAAAAGTCCACTGAACATTCTACGGTTTGTGTGGCTGAGTACAAGGTTGTGGGATAATAGGATTTCTAGTGAAGGTTGGTTAGAACCAAGTTTTTCTAGAAGTTTACTCGAACAACTGTTCCCATACAACATACAATTTGTCATCAACGCTTAGTACGTTTCCGAGTGAAAATCATTTAACTGGCTTATCAACCACTTGATAAAATTACTTGTGTGTGCTCAACAGTTGCGAACACGTAAGTAAAAATGTGTTGCTGGTACTGATGCAATTGTTCTTCGTTTGTAAAGAATTCGATGTGTCATATAGGACGTGTGTCAGAAGAATGGAGACTGTACATTAATAAAAATTTGATAATGACCAACATTCTCAAACGTGCATGTGAACACCCATGTTAGTCCTGCTCTCGTTTTATGGTATCAGTTCGATGCACAATGTATGCCCACATGTGGCGACCAAAAGTATACAACTGCAAAAATATTTCTACCGATAGTTATACCCGTTTCACTGTGTAGTGTACGAATTGTTGTAGTCAAAATACTGGTGCCCAGTACACAATGAAGTATAGGCTGAATATCATTCGTAGATAATTTTGATTTTTTCATTGAGATAGTTTTTCAGTTGGCCGCCTTCGAACGGGAGCAGCACAATCGAATCTCTTTCTAGGTCGTGGCTCAAAGTGAGGATGTAGTGCTCAACTTCTTGCGCTTATACCCACACGCATTGGTGATGTCATCTCGTTTGGTAATGGAACGGTTGCAGCCAAACTACAAAGCTCTGCGAACAACCGATTACCTAGGAACATTCTTGTTTTATACAATGTCCACCAGAACTCCCAGTGACTGCTCAACAGCAGCGGGTTTATCAGGCTGCCTCGGCAGACCCCACATATAGTCGCATAAATTTTCTGGAATAGCCAGAGCCAATCCTGCCTTGTTTTTCTGACTCAAACGTGATTTTGACTTCTTGCGTGCATTGTCAAGTCCCTCCATGTAGTGCGTTCACATGGGTTGCCTCACTACCAGTTCATAACCAGGTTGGCAACCTTTGGTTAAGTTCGAGAAGTACAAGTCGCCTTTTAAAAATATTCTCTATTACGCCGGGTGAAGATGGTTGTTTAGTTCTGAAAAATAAATAAACAATACTGTAGAATTACTTGTGAAATATTGCACTGTCTTGTAGTCTTGTTGTGGGGTGTACATAACACCTCTTTTTCAGACTACTATATGAAAATTGAGATTAGCAATCAAAATCACACTAAAGCTAGATATCATCGAACAAGTTTAGGTGAGTTTGTGATAGGAGGCACTACGAGTAAACACGAGAGTATTTCAGTTGGACTACATTTCCGGTTAGGCACAGACAACTTCGTGACTGACAGTTAGGTTATCTTATACTGCTTATCGAATTCGAATTTGTAAAACCGATAGCTGTACTGTTCCGAGAGTTCGACAGTTCGTTAGTTATCACCTTTTAAAAAAACTGAGTTAACGGCAAATTAGGTCTTGTTATAAAGTGTATGTTTACTTATTGTGTCAACAGATGTGCAGTTAAATATCTGGTGCACAAATGGATTCGGAACTATTAGAAACGTAAAGCTTGATAAGTAACACATCTTATTTGGGGATTATTCATGAATGATTACTCACATTTACTAACACTTTCCATACTTTTTGAAAAAAGTAGTCAATGGTGGTATGACCATTGGCACTGTTTTGTCGGGTAAAGTATGAGTGTGATGTTACCGGAAACGAATACCTTTTCCACTCGTTGTTTGCAAACAATTTGTCAAGTCACCCACAGAACAGCCGATGATCAGCCGGTTCTAAATCAAGGATATACCGATAGATCCGAAATCTATGATCACACAGAATTGTGGCGACTGTGTCCAGTCCCATTGGTGAAAAGGCATAATGTAACTCTTCGATCACATTACGCTGAATCCAATACAAACTCTGACTTGCTAATGTACTGTCACAACCCACCAAACATTATGCAGTTTTACTTCAGTAGGCATCAAATTTGTGTAGGCTTCTTAGTGTAAACTGGCAGACCTAGTTGAGCGTCTTTTCACTTTATGTCTTAAAATCTGTTAACTTGTTAGGCATAATTAAACATGTGCCTATCTGTTTGGGCACTACATTTAATATATGTTTATAAAGTTGGATCACCTGATTAACTTCTATCATCAATCTGTAGCACATGTCTGTCGTCATTTCTAATGACGTCATCATCCTCAGATTTTCTGAAGCACACCATACCATCAGCTTTCTTTGCGAGGGAAAATAGACACCGGTATGTAACAATAATCATGATAAATCGTGCCTTTGTCAAGAATTGCTAAACGTCAAAGCCTTGCGGAATGGAAGTGGTTCCACTATTGAATTCATTTTTCGTAGTATCTTGAAAATTTAATTATCGGAAGTCACACAAACCAGTAATTAAGCCGCCCATTACTTAATACTCGCAATCTATGGGTTTGGTATTATTACTTAATCAGTGGCTATATACGTACGAATAAACTGACAATTAATTGGAAAATTTCCACCCTTAATCCTCTATTCACAAATTATTGGTTTGATTGAATTTTCGATTTCATTACGTTCGTTGAGCAGCGTGCAATTATTTACCTCTAACACTAACGACACCAACTCCCAGTTACTGATTTTGAGGATGTTGCAGAAAACACTTGTATGAATGTGAAGATTGCGTCCAAATACGAACAGTATGTAATATGTAATAGTTAAAAGCAATCCTACTCCTCCTTGATATTCACCTTCAAACTGAAACTCCACGAACAGCCTTGTCTTCATCAGGACGGGATAGTCTGAATTGGAAATCCACGAGGCAAGCCTCCGTGTTACAAGCAGAAGTTTTTTATCCGCCAGCCACCAGTTCTGTTGAACATGGCTTGCGATCATGGACTTTATATGTAACTGGGCTACGGTTTGGTTTGCACCCCGCTAATGCGGATGGACTCAGTTCAGCTCGGATTGGCAGTTTGCGCTGACTACCACCACAAGAATTCGAAATTCCTCCATCACTCACTCAAAATTTCAATATCGATCACAGATACTGAATTGTGGGAAGTTTACTGATGATCACGTGCAAAGATACCGACCACAACAACTTCGGATGACAGCAATAAATATCAAGCAGCCCACCATAGGTTACAATCTGAAATAATCGCCACCCTTGTCGAAACATCATCCGGCAAATGGCCGGCTGAAGGATGGTCACTAACGTTTGGCGGATCAGATAAATCCCCGAACTTTCACTACCGATTCAAGCCATGCTCAGTTGGTTCAATGAAGACAGTAACTACAACCCAACCGAGAACTCCTGATCACGAGGTTGTAGAGTGATTCTGTTCCTTCTCCTTTCGAAGTGATGGGGCAAGCTGAACATTATTCAAACAATGTCGTGGTTGAGCGTTTTGATTTGATTATTCGGTCATGCCTATCGTGAGGTTGCTGGCATTATGATTAGCACGCTAGTCTCACACCTACGAGGGTCAGAGTGCAAACTCCGAACCGGACAAGGATATGCCCTACTGACAAGCTTTAGTAAGAGCGAAACTTGAGTCTAGCGCCTCCTTTTGAAGTGGGCTAACCGAAAGGTTTATCTAAATGCGAAGGCTGCTATCAAGTACGGGTTGTGTTCAGTTTTGAACTAAACAAAATCCCCGAACTTTCACTACTGGACCAGACAAAATTAGGAGCACAAGCTGAGCTACTTTTGACCATTTATAATAATAACTTTTTCGGGTATATGGTGTGGCTGATCGTGTTGGCTCGATAAGACCAACAACAGTCAATGACCGAGATTCAGTTCTGTCTTTGTAATCAGTGTTCGTTTACCACAATGCAGTTTCGGTCGGGTTGAATCGTGGACTTATTCCTGAAGAAAGTGATGCAATAATAATGTAGTTTGCTGCCTGCAGAATGTTTAATGAAGGATACGTTGAATCCATATTAAAAGATACCCGGAAATTACATCATACGCATGTCATAAGTTGAAAGCAGACACTAAGTGAGACTCCATTCTTAGCGACGGAAGTGTGACATTACGATGTTTGTAAGCAAAATGAGAGTTAACTAAAGCAAAATTATGGTCACTCCTCCTTAATTACGCGAAACTTGTTGAGTGGTTTATTCAATAAACACTATTTTCCTTATTGTCAGTGCAAATGTCATTCAGTAGGTTGCGTGTCTGCCACCAGCACGTGCTAAGTGACCTGGAAAGTGACGATATCCTACAAAGTCGATATGTAATCACATAATGCCCAAGCGTGTAAGTAACTTTCCATGATTGACTAGTAACGCACAAAGATGTGTAATGATGTATACTCTAAAGCATATATTGTACAATGTCTATTACCATGTTTTGGATTTACTACGTAGATTTGTAGATGCATTCGAAATAAAAACTCGACCGGTCTACAACCTCCTGATGATCTGTAAATATGAATCGATGCAATGTAAAACCGTGGAACAAACAGTTATCCCGGAGTGGCTTCAAGTTAACTTAATGTCGGTTCGAGTTACGCAATCGCATCGGACCCAGCCAAATAACCACTTATCTTTACTTGTGATGATGGTTAATCGACAGTCTATAAAGCGACGTTTTTCTTGTATACATTAGGTTGTATAACCGTCTTTCCAACTCGTCAAACTGTACGGTTGTGAACAGCAGGTTAGTGGTGCATTAGCTCAACTGTATTCGCTCTGTGAAGAAGAGTTAGAACACCTAATTCTGCGCATTCGAGAGAGAGGAGACTATGTTTGGATGCAGTTTTTTTGGGGATATCGAATTGCGGACACAACCATCAAATACCACAATCGCCTTTATGCTAATCTGAGAAAAACTGCTTTGGCAACTGTAAGGTAAACAGTCAAACATACTTGCACAATAATACTGCTTACATGCTAATGGCGAAAAGGCATATTGTTTTCTTAGGACTTTTACTTGTTAACTGCGAATCGGTGTTAAAAGGCGTTAACAGAACGGCGCTCTACAGCTTCATGAAGGTGGCCGGGAACTTGTTCAACGTCCGTTCAATAGGCATTGGATGAGTAGATGTTGGTGTTTACGACTGGCTTCCTGGACCATCCGGTAAAAATCCCATAGTTCTTTCTGTAAAACTGTGGCACTCATTTCTAACACTGCTTGTTCCTCATAATAACACTATGTTTTGTCGTAATGCCCACTGGCTGTTGTTTGGTTTTTTGATTAACAGTGAAACTGCGTATCGATTTGACCTTTTATCTGGTTATCAGCAGTGTAAAATGCCACGGTTGTCCTTGAACAAGCGATTGGGTTCCATCCAGCTAGCCACCCACCAAAACGCACTGACGAGAGTGATCGTCAGTTACGCAACCCATTGTGTACGCGTAGAGATAAGGTTATGTCATTTTTTAAATGTCCACTGTCGAAGGCGGAAACAAATCCTTACCTGACTTGACAGAAAACATTGTGTCACTTGGAACCATAATACACCAAACTGACACCCAGTTGAGATTAGCTGCGCATTTTATGTTAACTCTATGTACCTCTGAGACCTGACAAGACGCCGTTGTTCCGTTCCAGCATTTATTTTGGCTTCACCAACTTCGCCCAAAATCATCATTATAATTTGGAAGTCAACAATATATTTTCTCTTTGGCACTGAACTACCAGTGGTGTTCCACATGTTTCCATACCATGACCTCCACCCTTCGTTTTATTAGTGAAGGAAACCCCACATTCTTTCAGGTCCCTGTTAATGGTATATTGCACCAAAATAATGCTTCGTATGGCAGTGAAATAAAAATCGTGGCGTGTATTTACTGTTTTACGTCACTGAGCTAAGGATAACTAGCTCCTGTTGAACTCGACCAATAGTGTTTCACTATGCACCTGCACGATGATGAAAAATTAGATACCACCAACTTGAACGAAATCTAGAAAGACATATTACAAGTTGTTTTAACCTGCTTCTCAGCTGGGCATCGGTGCGTATGGAGGCTAATTAGCCATTTGAGTTACTCAGCAGGCCGTTTAAAAGTTTCACTCTGATTACTTAAATTCACCGCCGGGTAAACACACAAACTGGTCTTCCATATGTGATGAAGGTCACTGTTCTTGCTGAGGAAGTGCAAAAAATGACGATAAATAAGGTAACAGCGCCTTAAGATAGTCTCATCACCATCATCATCATCACATACAGCAATCCATCGTGGTTCTCCCTGACGCCTAACTGACACACAACCATAAAGAAAAAAGAAAACCCCGGATAGGAAGAGAGAAGGGGAAAAATTAAGGGACGAGAAGAGACCTAACTATTAAAAATAACTACGTCTATATTTAAACATATAACATCAAGGCACCTACAGCTTGCAAACAAACAACCGAGCTGTAAATGAAAGTGAATCGTCATCAGCAAGACAGCTTCCTTACGGCTTGCACTTCCCCGCGTCATTAATTACACTCACTTCACAGACAACTCGGCCAAACAACAACAACATGCACGCCATTGAGCTCCGCTAGTCGCCATCTCACCTGATGCCTCCAACCACTGAATCTGTGAGTCGTGAGATCCACAGCCTTGGAGCTGAACCCTACCAACGTTGGCCAATCCTATAGTGAACGATTTTATTTCTCTGTGTCAGGTCATCATCTGTCCACCTCGTACCTTATGCCAGTCTGCTGCAGCATTGGCAAATAGTGTTCG
>LUCH01000903.1:0-73950 GCA_013368495.1 Paragonimus heterotremus | reverse complement strand
TCATATGTGAACGCTCAACCACTTTCGCTTGTGAGTAATGATCAGGTTGCCCGATCGCCTCGATAAGAGGTACAGTTACTTTCTGTTAATTCCAATCGATAGCCTCGCGATTAGGACTCCCCAGACGGGTCGAACTCTCCGATCTCATTAAACGTGCTAGGCAATATTTTGGATCACTGTTGAGTAATCGGGGACTCGGTAATGCCCAGACTGCAGTTCAGTACAAACACAAGACAACCACTTAATTGTAGTTAGGTATGACAATCGATACTAGCTGAGAAACTCATCGAGATTCCTACTATGTCAACCAGTGAGGGACTCAATATGTGTAGTCCAGTTGGAAACTGATATGTACTTGGAATGCTGTGTTTATTTGGTCATATTTTGCCAGAGTTCATATTCACTTGTGTTAGCCGATAAGTGCATATCACATAGTTTATTTGAATTTTGAAGTAGCGGATTAATTTGGTGCTATGAGGTAGTTTATATGGTTATGATCACCTAGGTTCGAACCGTTGACCTCAGCAACAATCATGAGCTGTGTGACCATCTGTAATGGTAGCAACTGAAACCGAGACGATTAATGAGGAAATCAGCCAGCAGAAGAACTAGAAAGTGTGAAGCAAACGTTCCATAATAATCATTTGGACTGAATACAACAACGTAACCTGATGTTCCTGCCTATTGTTGTGTCTACTCGAATTCGTGGTTAAGACTTTGTCTATTTTATTCTAAACAGACCGTTTTCTTTCATATAAAAATAAGGCCGACAAATAACTTCACAAATAAGAAGACGTCAAAAATCGATGATAATCATGGCTGGAACACAAATCATTAATGGTTGTCTTCGTTGTGACTGACTAGACCAGTGTTTCGGTCCATGTTTAAACACTGTATCAGTGGACTGATAGTTGTATCGGCTCAGGTGATCAAAGCTGAATTCGAAACATGAACAAGTTGTAAATATCCGTGCTTCAACAACTGTCCATCGTATGTTACTAAGCTGGCTCAGTTCTGATAAACTCATGGAAGTTAGAAGGTTGGACGATCGATCAGGTGGATGTAAACGGTATTGAATGTGAACAGAAATGTTGAATGAAAGCAGAACAAGGGAACTGAGAGGTATGCAGATTACGCACGAACTTTTGGAGCCGTTCATGTAAAAAGACAGTTAATAGGGAGAACGACTGCTTCCTATAAATGTGGTGGCTACTCCATCTGCTCTTGGGCGGACGCAAGAAAAAGCACGTTTTCAGCCTTTGTGTATCTACCACAAAGATATTTTCAAAACAAATTTGTACGATCCAGGCTCTCAAGAAGTATTCCGTTTATAACGGAAGCTCCTCAGAGGGCATAAATGGATTAGTGTAAAGAAAGTTGTACATGAAACAGACATCTATGGAGTTATGGGACTTTAATTAACGAATCGAGATTAACTCTGTATCATCTTGAGCAAAGGACATGGAATGTTGCATCCGTTTGAGACCTGACCTATTCGGTTGTCCAAAACGACGGAGTTTCTGTATGTGTTTAGAAAGCCGTTTGGATGGGCGGAAGTGACAAGTTGACATCAAACAGAAGTTATGTTAACAAACATTATTACTTCAAGATATGATTTGCAGCCAAATCCATTGGTTTCAATAGGATATTGTAGCCAGATCTCCTTGATCTGGAGTGTTCGAAGCGAAATACAAACCTCACTTTGTGTCCATAACTATCATGGTTGATGGATCGAAATCCCTTACGAAACGCTGTCGGGATTAACTGGTTTGTAATGTCCCACCTTAACAAATACGGTTTAAAGCAAATGGAAGGTGGCGGGAACAGACCATTGTTAACACTGAATGCACACATTGAGTATTATTACCCTGATTTCTAGGTTGAAAATAATGAAAAGTTGTTTGGAGTTGTATTAACTGCCCAGCTGGAAACAAATCAACTTTTATTACTAAGACAACCACCGTATACAAATGAGCACTTTAGTTAGTGCTGTGTTTGTGCACAATTTGTCGGTTTCCGACTGGATCTAACCTTCGTTACCATTAATCTTTTGGACAGTAAAAAACATAATGGTCAGCCTTATTAATGAAACGTGTAATGATGTCTTTATCCTGTTCGATTTGGGGGTGAAAGGTATTTTTAAACTTATTGTTAGGAATCTCCGTTGTGCTTTATTGCGGATTGTGATTAATATCCTACTGTGTACTGGCTGTTACCGAACAGGCTACTGCTACTGTGGTTGAGTCAGTTTATCCTTGTTTCACATACATAAACAATACACTTCATCAGATTTTATTAACAACTATGCACCCAACTGTGAAATGCGCCAAACAATCACAAAGTTGTGGTAGTGTAGCTTGATGGTTAATGAACGTGGTTTCCATCAGATATTTTAAAAGGTGACCCACAGCACATCAGCGTCATCAGTTGGCTGCCCCATATCGTCAGTGCGCGGTTTGTAAAATTCCGTTTTTAATTGGACGGACTTTCTGCGCTAGTCGTGACGGCAGCACACTCTAACCAAGAACGGACAACAAACTGGAATGTTTCATATAGATTGAGCATAACCCATGACTGATCATAGTTGTCGTATTCTCATAAATTTTCCAGTCGGCCCCTTTCGAACAGAGGAAATACTAGACTCGAGTTTCACTCTCGTTAGAGCTCGTAAGTAGTGCGTATCCTTGCCATTGCCGGGACTAGAACTCCAGCCACGTTGTTCATGAGCAGGCAACCGTGTTTACCACCTTGCCATTGACCCCACATTAGGCATGACCGAATTATCATATATGAACGCTCAATCACTTTCGCTTGTGAGTAATGTTCAGGGTGCCCGATCGCCATCGAGAGGGGTGGTGTATTATTACGACTTAATCCTCGGTTGGTAAACGAGTCTTGGCATATATCTTCATGTTTTCTGCGTTAATCAGTGGAAAACACAATCTGGCTCACGTGACGACAGAGTTCGAAGTGTACAAACGCATATGTATCCCATACTCCAATGAGTTTATGTTTAGGTAGGTAGTGACAATTAGCTAGTCGGATTACTGGTGTGGCAACCACTTGCGGTAATGACGCAAAACAAGCATGGTAGTTACCACCAAAAACTTGACGTTTATCACTGGTCTCTTAATCGATTTGTTACTGAGAAGAAATGTGGCGGACCATGCCGGACGCAAATCAGCATCGAAAACATCATGTCTACCTGCTGCAAGCGCTCTACTAGCGAGGCTGTGAAGGCTAGTTACCGTCAACTCAACCGCCGAAGACAAACAATTGCTAACACGATCTTATCTGTGGACTAAGGTTGCATATGTTACCAATGCAACAACGCTTTCGGTTATTTTGTAAATATTGGAGAGACGAATAAATGTATATATTAGTGTCATCTCTTCCGGACATATTATAAATGAATAATATATATGAACATCTCCTATGTGACCCCTTTTTCATATAAGCATTATGGTGATTAATTCCACTTTTCCTGCTTTGCAAACGATATACAGTATTCCAGTATTATTAGCTGGAAGCTGTAAAAATGTCCTACTGAACCTGAAGCCTGGTGACAGGCTTGACCATATGTATTGTTGAGATTATCTTTTACCTGAGTTCTCCGTACGAAAATTATGTTTACTCCAATGTTAGGAGAAAGGCATCAGTTCAAAACCAACAGAATGTGACATGGTTAGCCCCTCGGGCTTGAGAGTTTTATTTCCGGTTTCTGTCGTAACTGGTCTGTAAAATGGCTAGGCATACGGTTATTGATATTTGCACTTGATTTATGCAATAATGTACCAATGACAAGATAAACCGAGAGTGTTTGTTGTGTCGATTTATCTCCTTCCCCTGTCTCGCTTGCGCGCGCATTGTTAGTCATGCCAAAAATAATCAAACTTTCAGCAACGGGGCCAAAACACATTAGCTTAGCTCGTCTGTTAGACAGTCAAGTAATGAATGTGTGACCATTAATGAGAGATGAACCTTTACGTGAACAAACACGCGTGTACTGGTTCTCTCTCACATAAGTTTTGTCCAGTTCGGTCTCTAACGCCGAATCCGTTTCAGTGGGTGTGTCGGAACGTACAGGCAGGCAAGCCTGTATGTGTACGTGAGAGAAAGTTTGCATACGTGCGAATGATTGACAGTCACTGGACAAGTCCGTATCTGAGTTCACCGGCTCAACCAATCATACCCTTGGTTGAAGAATGACCGGGTTTGTCACCCCCTGCCACGATGTTTTATTTTAACCAATCAGCTTTGTGAACTGTGCCGACGTGGTCTGTCGGTCGCTCGCATTGCGTAGCCAACCTTGCTACCGGTTCCGTAACCGGCGCTCAGCATGCACAAGCATGTGCGAACCGTGTGGGGAGGCAAATATCTCAGGTTGTGTGCGTGCACGCATGTGCTTCTGTGACCTGGATGGCGCACTTACAAGCGTATGTACATTGATGTGTTAGTGTGCAGGCGACAAGGTGGAAAAGGGGGTGTTGTTGTTGCTGTCGCTGTTGGTGGTGGTGAGCGCTATAGACAAACTGGACCGGAGTCGGCTGTGTTAAACATCACCCCCTGCGCCACCACCTAAAAACAAATGATTGACGGTTAAGCTAGATAGGCCAGCGTGCTCTGTCTAGCTCTGCATATTGTGGGATTAAACGGAAGCACCCAAATTGGAGAACGGGAATTACAAAGGTTTAACCAGACGCAGGATTGCTGCTGGTGCCTACACTTGCGTGTGTGAGCGGGCAAATGTAAGTTCGTGTGTGGGTGTGTGCCAAAGTTTTTGGGCATGTGTTGTGCGCGCAGACGTAATTTTGCGCACAAGGCAGCTTTTACGAACGGGAAATCCAACCAATCAACTAATCAACCGGTAACAAACGGACTTGGATGTAATATCGTGCCTTGAATTAAGGATTGGACAGACCCGCACACAGCAGTGATAATAAGCAAGAGACACTGACAAGAGTGAGCTGAATGTTAGTCACAACAACGTGTTTTTTGTGTGGGGCGTTATCCCGGTTGCTCACAAAAATTCAACTTAATAAATAACACAATCCCCGGCGATTATTTATCTCATTTCTTCATTGTGGAATTTCTGCTAACTTGCGTTTCTGCTGTTGTTGTCGTCGTCGTCGTGGTTATCAATAGTGCTTTTATTGTTGTGATCGCATCTTGCGCGAACTCGCTAGGAGGCATTCGGTGAGAAGATGCCCCGACGAAGACGCCTGTCCACCACGAATCAGCATTGCCTAACGACCAGTCTAACAAGACGCACCTCACCGCATGCCCAATCCCAAATAATCGATAATCAGGATACACAAGACTGTCAAGTCTCGTCGACAACCACCAATCTGATGCAGGAAATACAAAGGTTAGTTACTTCCATGGAGAAGTCGATAGGCCGCTTTTCCTATGTACCGTGCTTGACATCTTAATATTTTTTGATCCATACGTGATGACTGACTACTACTGGTGTGACAGTTCAGTTTAAAAAACACTATAGCGACTGTATAGTAAAGGACAAAAAATCCTACTTATTTTCAATAATAAAACTATCGAGAATTGAGTATGCTGTTTCATTTTCAAATGTCAACTTACTCGCCTTCATGTACTGAAGACTGTTGTGTTTGTATATGGTTAATTTCAATTTTGATTGAACTTTAAATCTACTATCACAGTTAGAAGGACACTGACATCATTTTCTCAAACATCACAAGCTTACGATAAGCTTTAAGTATTTGCATAAATTCATGTTAATAGTAGCATAGATTGGATATTCTTAGTGAGGGAAATGATTTCAACTGTTAGTAGATGTGGGGCTCGACCCTATGTCGAATGTTTGTCCCAAATCTCTTTCGTAGGTGAGATTCCGCATTAAGTTCAACGTATTAAAAATTCAACTCACCAGAAGAAATATCTTGTGTGTTTGGGTACACAAACTGATTATTAGACAGCAAATGTTGCAACCTTTTATCGATTTCCAAACTAGAAAGCACAACGGTATATAACGAATATATTTGAAAGTCACGGAAAACTGAAGAAAGGATGAAAACTTACTGTTAGAATAATAGTGAGGTAATTGAAAGATTAGTTTGGACAAACACATCATGAGTTAGATGGTAAGGAGTTATGGAATAAAAACTTGTGTTTCCATCTCTGTCTTTTGACACTGAAACATCCTAGTTTGCATGTGTTGTTGACCATGGATGTGAAAACATTAAAAAGTAGTTTGTAATCATTCTTTAAGTAGAACAATTCTCAGTCGATCAATGTTGGAACAACTTTGTTCGTTTGCATATACATTTTTTGTGTTACATGCGGGTTTCTAAGTGATTCATATTAGGGATGTGTGTAGGCTAATTGAGAACGATAGACGTTTGTTTTGTACATCCGTTCTTCAAAATCTAACCGGTGGTTATGTCCTGTGTTTTAGTCAGGCACCATATACGTCATGAAGAATTTCGCACTTCTGTTGTTGAGAATTGTTCTACTTGAAGAATGATTACAAACTACCATTAATATACTCACATCTGTGCCCTCCAACACACGCAAACTAGGATGTTTCGTTGTCAAAAAATAAAGATGGAAAAACAAGTTTTCACTCCATAACTCCGTAACTTCTGACTCACGATGTGGTTGTCGAAAATAATATTTTATTTATCTCGCTGTTATTCTAACGCTACTTTTGCACCTTTTCTTCAGTTTTGTATAAATTTTAAATAAAGGTTTTGTACGTTTTTACATATTTTGTTTTATGCCATTGTGCTTTCTAGTTTGAAAGGTTATCAAAATATTGTAAAACCTTATATCGTCAAGATTAGTTTGCAGGGTGTCTGGTCCTTTGAGTTGTAGTTAGTCAGTCACTTATTAGGACGATGACGAAAACACACGCGCTTGCTTATAACACATTGAGGTGATTAAGTAGTTAACCATAGCAAGTTTGAGCTCAGGTGAAGTTCCTAGCAATGGATATATTTTGGCGATCCGATGGAGGACGAAAAATAATTAACAGCAAGTTTTTAAAATATGAGTTAAAAATCATCCACAGCTGTTGGCAACCCTTGCATTCCCATAGATTTTTCAGACAAACCATTTCACAGGGTAATAGTCTCTAGTTTCGTTCCCAGTAGACTTATCCATGCTACCGCCGGAATTTGAACTCCATCTGTGACTTCATGAGGCAAGCATGGTGACCATTGCACCAATGACCTATCCTGGTGTGTTCGATTTATTACAACCCTATTTGTTTGCGAATACTACTTGGTTATTATATGTAAGGTCATTGACACAGTGGTCAAAATGGTTGCCTAATGGAAGCCTGGTGGTATATGCAAGGATGTGTATTAATGACTAGCTCGAACAAGAGCAAAACTCTAGTCTAGTGCTGCTTTTTGAAAGAGGTGGACATAACTATCTGTGATAAAGAAAATAGTGCGACCAGCTGTAAGTTAATGTCACCTCACATAAAATAATCCCCCCATCAACTATTCTTAGTGAGACATGACATTAACATGTTAAAGTCCACTCTATTCTTTCCTGCCTATTCTGGTTACATGATAACCTTTCAATGGACTTGCGAAATCTGTTGACCTACATGCTAGAGATAACGATATCAATTATAAACATTCAGATCGTGTGTTTTCCTACACACACACTACAAGGACTGTATGGCTGAACCGTCACATATTAACCATCTCATCTATGACAGAATGGTATCTCAACGATAAAACGCTGAGCGCAATGTAGGTTAGCTAAGCAAAATTTTCATTAAATATTCACTGTGTTGCCATTAGGATTCGTGAAGAATGCACAACTGCGGTTCCACCAAAATACTCCTCATGATATCCGACATTATCTATCTGGAAACTGTGTAATCGTACCGTGTCGGTTAAGCTAAATGCAAAGATTCTATTCAACGTCAAAGCTAATGGTTTGCTTAATAATGGGTTGTAGAACAGTGTCGTTATAATTGGTGGAAAATGCGTCAGCAGGAATTAGCCGAGAAGTCTATCCGTATGTACTTGCTGCGATCGTCAATACGCTGTATATTAAAATTGGCAAACATCTTAATCATCCAACACCCAATCTTAAATCCCTTCTGATTGATTTACAATTGCCTCACGCAATTATGCATTATTTGCACTGTCCTATTTATCGTACACACTTATTACGCTGAGTTATATGCAAAAACACCGCTGCTACCACAACATTTGTTATCCATATGAGTAGTATCTGATTTATATCAGTCGGTCTTCTTGATCACTGGACAGTAAGTACAATAAGGTGCAATGTTTCTACTCATGGTTGCGTCAGATTTGGTATGATCAGGTCTTTTCATTTTTCAAGGTCGATTGGGCCAGTAGTTTTATTAAGCAATTTTGATAATTTAACGAGTGAATAGAACACTTGGAATCTGAACATCATATGGCATATAAAATATTTTGCATTCAATGGCACTTCTCGATTGACTTATTTCAAGTAGATATATTTGCACATTTGAATCTCAAACGCGTCTGAGATTCCAGACGGTATATGATCTTGCCAGTCGTTAAAACCGCTTTCTGTATAAGTAGTGCTGAAGTCGCAGCTTTGCGCTTCCTAGCTGCTACCGGATGCCATATTGTTGATTAAGGTCAGTGAGATAAAGACTATTTGACCTTCGGGTCCATCGAACCGCCCTCATTCTATTCATGTAAATTACTAAGACCGAATGTCTCCGTGTAGGCCAGATCAACTGGCGGAATTCATGTGTCGGTCAGCAGGCTATAACATATGAATGCTGAAAGTTGGTGATTTAGCAATATTACCATCTTGTGCTTCTGTTCGGACTATACTAACGAATAAATTTCCAGCCGAATGCAAAAATCCGGGCTAAATTTGTGTCGTGCAATTCTTAACATCCCAGTAAGTTGGTCATTCAACAGATTTACTACACATTCCCATTATACTGGAAGAGGAACACTTCAAATTGTGTACAGGTCGCCTATGCCAGTTTAATAATTCCAAAGCTGATATTCATTTTCACTAGCACTGTTGTAAGTTGACGAAAAACGGTCGGAACTGCTTAGGCAGCCTTGAAGTTAATGACATGCTAGTCAGATGTAGCGTACCTTATTTTTGGAGCTCGTTCATGGCAGGATACCATGTGTTCTTTTTCAGATTGTTGAAATGATTAATAAAGTCTCATCTGAATGGTCACAGAGACTCAGAAATTCGCTGTAGCTAATCTTTCTACTCATATCGTTTCAACACCGTCTGAATCCTTTATAAAATCAGTTTACTGTCTCTTACTGCTGGCTGACATACATAATACATTCAACGATAACTGTTAACATTCTGTACCAAAACAATGTTAGATAAAATGCACAACTCCCAGTAGTGGAAACAAGTGGGCTTTCCTGCAGAAGACCGGATGTGGCCGGTATTATTACGTCCCATTAAGTCTACACGAGAGGAAGCCGTTTACCGTATAGCTGTCTTCGACAGTACCTACATGCACATAAAGACCCTTGCAGGGTTAACGCATAGCAGTGTATAACAACCGGTTCTGTATCTAGACATATCCTCCATTAATGATGTCATAGGTTTGCGCACGTTCTTTGGATTATCTACTTAAATTATAGAGCCTTATTGAATAGACCTAAAAGACTTTTGAACATAGCAAAAAGATGATCAGGCCATGGATTGATATTGGAGACAGGAACAGACTAATTTGAGCAGTAACTTCTTTATGTCGCTTAGCCACGAAATCAAGTCAGGTGCGTTGATGTTGAGGGTTGCTAATACACCCATCTGTTAGTTACTATTTTCTACGGTACCAGAATTGCACTTGTCGGAATATACTAAGTAATCTTACCTACTTTGTAAAAGCATTGAACAAAGTATTTTTCTGGTGACATATGGTATAATATCTTGAGTGTCATCGGCAGCTAGGAAACAGAGGAGGTTACAGAAACAAGACATATGAAGTTACAGCGCGAAAAATAATGTTCTGAAGATTATGTGTTAATGAATCCATTTACATTAGTAATATTTTAACCTCATCCTATGTATATATGTATAAGTATATATATATATATCGCTTTGAAAAACCAAACCATGAACTACAAAAGCGGAATTCACGAATTGTACGGTTAGACAGATAGATGAACCGGAAAGTAGGGTGTCTAACATTGAGGATTGAAGGCTGCTACTTTAATGGAGGCAGCAGAGTATTTAGTTTAACATAACTGAACAACATTGAACGTCATACATGTGTGATGCCAGATTTCTCATTCCCTAGACTTTTCACTCAGCCCCTATTGAAAAGAGGCACCAGAGTCGAGTTTTGTTCCAGCTGAAGTTTGTCAATAGACCACCATATCAGCCGGTTCATGAGTATAATCTATTTTGTGTGCATAGGAAAATTGCGGCTTGTAATATCCCGGGCACCCTTTTATTTGGAGAACGGGACCCCAAATGTACCAACTATTCACACATAATACTGTGAAATCCCAATTTGTCCAGGGTGCGTTATTTGCTTTGCTACAGGTGACTACCCGTGCTGTCCATCATCGTCCAATCACGTTGAACCATATACTTTTATATAGGTTGTTGATTGTCTGTTTCCTTCTCTAAGTAGCTTGCCTTGAAACCAAATGGTTAATTGTACTAAGAAGAGGATATGGGAGACGCAGACTGTGTGATCCCGGCAATTGGGACGAGTAAGGATTTTGTGTGTTGCTATGCTCATCATATATTACGGTGTTATGGGGTCGTGACATTGCGACTGTGAGGTTTTTCGGCTGTCATCGTCATATATTTACCTAGAAAATGATATACGGCTTAAACTGGTTTCCTAGGTACCGTTCTTAATACAATTTTGGACTATGTACAGATGGTATATTCCCTTTAGATCGGCGACTTGGGTCTGTAAAATGTACATCATATTAATTGTTTTGTATACAACCTCCGTACTCTGTACACAGACATTCACATACAACCTCTTTTACGTTGTACATGACTGAAATTTACAAAGCGCATATAAAATCCTCTCCGCCTACACTCGAGGTATATAGGTCCCTCGATGTTTCCGGTATTCATTGTTTAATAAGAACATCCAGGAACGGGGAATAAGTATTCTTCTATTTTTACTGGTTAGTTTCAGGTTTGTGTGTGTCCGGTGAAAATAGGAAACGGCTAAGTGGCATTATTTGAATTCTCCAAGAAGACCGGAATATCGTCCGCTTGAAATCTAGGTGAGAGCGGTCTTGATAAACTGTCATGCGGCTAATAAGTCAGATGGTAAAGCTTAATTGAATGTTCAGACGTGATCAGAATTTACAAACTGTAACCAGGGTGAACGGAGCACGTGAATTTTTCGAACTGCTTGAAAAATACACAAAATATCCTTCGATTTGCAGTACATTTAACGAAAACATATTTGGGATTATGAAGTGTTTTCCGAAAATAAAAGCCGTGCTTTGCGAAAAATCGTCGTCATCGGAATTTTCTCATGTTACATAAGGTAACAATTACAATACCCTGTTGTGAATTTGTAGTAACTAGAGCTTCTGATCCCTCTTTCTGGCGCGTAAATTGACTAGAATATTAGCTAATGGAATAGAACTATTGCTGTCTTCTTGGTTGTTGGGTTTCAAACTTGTACATTCTTGGTGCAAACCCAGAAACTGCTCCGTCATCTGTACACAACTTACAGTTGACACAGGTCAACATATCCTGACATCAGTCACTACCATAGTCAGTGTTGTGGAGTTAGGCATTGTCTTCCTCGAGCACAGTTCGACGGAATTCACCCAAGCACGTTATAATGGATATCACGTGAAAGTAAATTGCAAATCTATAATCTGTTCGACCCAGTTACCTGTGTACATGTTGCCTGCCTGATTGGTAGCTTCGTGACTGTCCAAGTCAACGCTCAGACTCGGTGTCCGATAAGGCAGCTTCCTATTAACAAGGACGTATCTGTGTCCGTGTTAGTTTTTTCCCTTCTGTCTTCGGGATAAAGTGTCTTCGGGAATACTGCTTTTTGCTTTTGTGTTGAGCTGGGATTCGGGTCACAGTATCATCTGTTCAGGCTCCTCAGTGGTCACTCGTTATATATATATATATATATATATATATATATATATATATATATATACTAAAGGGAGACAAGGCTGATGGACAAACAAACAGCAAGCTGACGATTGACCACTGAGGAAACTGTGGATGGATGGGTACAACATATGCCTCATTGCCTAGATGACTGGAATCATGCAATGAACTGCGGGCTACACATTTATATTTATGTGTGCATGACACATGTTTAACCTACCAAATAACGTGTTAGTTTAAGTGGATGGCAGCTAAAGGCCATGAGACATAGTGGCAAGACAGGTTACAAAACATGTATACATGGTCCTAATCCACGTGTATCATATTCGGATCATTCTTAGGCAAATGGATTAAACTAGCTATTACTGACGAATAGCCCGGAATTTGGTTTATTTCCAGTTGAACATCACCCACAACTGATCGCAGCTTTCGCATTCTCATAGATTTTCCAGTTGGCATCTTTGGAACAGCAGGTGCACCAGATTCGAGTTTCGCTCTCATTAAAGGTCGTCAGTAGTGCATATCCTTGCCACTGCCGGGACTGGAGTTCTAGTCCCCGTAGTGGTAAAGATATAAACTAGCTATTCCTGCTCAGAAGGAAATCGCAATCCAACAACTTTTATGCTTGCTGGGAGGATGGTTTGGCTAATGTCCGAAGTGTGTTCGGCCAGAGCCAGTTTCCTGAATCAACTGAATGGCAGATTTCATATGTTAAAACGGACAACTTTAACAAAGAGTGCTTTAAGTAGAATTCTTGACGTGCTTATGTAAGATCAACTATTCTTATGGATTTTATAGTCTTTCTTTAGCCATTAAGACAAGCATGACGGGTTGGAATCCTCGTTGTAGAATTTAACACTGGCGAACATTTTCTTGCTAACGACCTTTACTCCGTGTATTAGGGTTTCGGTTTTATCAATACTCATCCTTTTCAACACTAACGGAGGACAAACATGACAAACAGAATATGTGTAGTTGCAAACACATGCAGGTGAAATGTTGATAACTCTACGGTTAAACACTCTCCAACCGTTTTGTTCACGTGGATAACAGGTGCCTCTCTCTCTCTCTCTTTCTTCCTCTTTCTCTCTCTCTCTCTCTATATATATATATATACCCAACGTTTTTGTACGAATAGAGCAGTACCACAAATTTAACAGGTTATTTCGGTAAAAGCCGTGTTCGTTATTCCTGGACGATAAATAGAGGTGGATGGATACAGGTGAAGTGACAAAAACGTGGAAGAACTTACTAGTTCCATCAATTTACTGCGGAGAGTAAAATACCACTCAATATAGTGGGGAAGACCGATACAAAATACAATCTTTCATCAGTGGCACGAGTAAATAAAAATAATTAAAATTTTTCGCATATCCGACCTAACCTAATTTACTGTCTGGAGACAGATTATGTTTAGAACAAACGCCCAACTGCAATCTCTGTGGTGTCTACACCCATACAGTTAACAACGGGTCAGTCGTACAGAGGGCCTCTGCTACACTGTACACGTGTCTGCCTTCTAACTCGACGTCAGACAGCGCTAAATATTCCGAAAATGGTGCCAGATAATTTAATCTTTCCGAATGGTAGAACAAACACCAGATGTGTGTGTGTGTGTGCGTGACGGTTTGAGGCGACAGAAAGTTCGACACTTCTGTACCCTTTGCGTCCCATCCAAGTTCTATAACTTTGAGACCAGACTTCTACTGCCGCTGGCTGCGACTGTTCACACGCCATCAATCTACACGCAGTGAGTGCACCGGTGCTGGAGCGACAGTTTTCTGGCTGTTAATCTGTTTAAACAGACGACACATGGACTGGCGCCAGTCTAAACCGGAATGGCAGTCAGACAGAGATATAGGAAAGAATGCGACCCACATTAGTGCGCCATTTTTAAAAGTCCATAGCACAGACTTTTCTGTCAGTCCACGCTCATTTCCAACTTCACTAATATTAACTGTACAAAAAGTATTACATATGATTTTTGAGAATGAAACACGTTCATTGATGTGTACTACACCTGTAGTTGGTTGGGATGACGTTAGTTGGGGGGAACGCTCCAAAACGTGCTCGTTTTCTCAACGAGGAAGGATTAGAAGTGAATGGATGGGACAAAAACAATAAAAATTCACGAAAATCCTACGGGTACAGAAGCTTAAGTGACTGCCGTACATTGCTGTGTCCAGGGGCGTTTCCATCCCGTGGGCGTTTCTAAACCTGATAAGCGGCAACCCCAAACCTCTTTCGGCGGGGCGGTCAAGTTTTCCATCACATGTGGTCAACTCATCGCACGGCCACCTTTAGTTATCTCTCAACCGTCAGCAATGGGCTGAACAGTGCGGTATGCGGTAGACTTTTCTCAGGTTTACAACGGCAATCGGTCCCTAAATCCAGGATTTCCTAACCATACACCGATTGACTTTCGTTTACCAGCACGTTTGTAAATGATATTCATATTCAAGTAAGTCCGTTGGATGTTGGGACGGTGACCAATTCAGTTGCTAAGTTGTTACGTACAAACAGCCGGGGGTTAGAACATGGAGTCATGAAGAAACGGACCAAGTTTTGTCGACAGTCTTGATCTGAGTTGAGGGAGTTTTACTTATCTCTTGTGTACACACAACAAGGTAAGTGTACACTTAGAGGCAAACTTATACAGACAACTAAACCTTTTAGATTATTTCACTAATATACGGTCTCGAGCAGTGATTTTTCTCACACTGGTGTCCAAACTCGTCATTGTTCAGAAAGGCTAAAGTATTCCAGTATGAGTCTGTTATGTATGTTTTATTCACAAGTATATGAAAATCAAGCGCAACAGTAGTACTGGAGAGAGTCCTCGCTGGTCGCAGCGTGAGTCGTGCAACTTTTCCTGCGTAGCCAAAAGCACGGGTGCCAGAAAAGTCACATGGATGATTAATTTGTTGCTTACTGTAAGCTCATCGATTACCAATTAACAGTCACGCGTTGCGAGCTAGGAATCAAGCCTGAGCTTTGTGCCTTCCAGCATGTCATAAGATAGCAACTTGCCAAAACACAAGAAAATGAAAAGGTCTGGAGTTTGTCTGAGTTGGTGGCAGATCACACATGTGTGCACAATACAGCTCGATGAGTATTGTCATGCTGAACAGTGACACGCATCAGAACCGTGAGGGTCACCGACACCTAATCGACGCTTAAGCTCAACGTTTTTGGACGATCTGTACACCAGGCATTAGAAAAGGCTCTGCTAGTTTATAGTGAGATAGGGATTGTGGTCTTGTTGATTCAGCACCAAATCCAACGATGCTTAGAATGGACTGGATATAGTTATATTACATATCGGTGACGTACTGTTTTATTTAGAAACAAAAATATCAGTTTGTTGCACTAGATGTCTAGAAGTATTAAAGGCGTTATCTCCAAAAGAACGAACTTAATGTCCACAAACCGGCTTACTGTTTGAGTTAAACAAAGGTTTGAGATTCGTTCGTGATAGCTGGTTTGAATAAAATGAAAATCTTGTAGGAAAATCATTATGTGATTTTCTATATTATCATACCAGAACGTTCAGCTGCACCAGTCTTTGTGACAAAAATGCATGGAACTGCCGTATTTCGACACCATAACAGTTTTCTTGGAAGTTACAGGCTTGGAATGATCAGTTTGTAGTCCAGGTCTCAAATCAATCGAGAACACCCAGGTGTGTTTAAATGTCACATTCCTCGATTCACATACGAGTTTGGAAAATTCCCTGAAAGAGAAATGAGGCAACATAAATATTGGTGCTTGTGTAACGCCTACTCAGAACATACTACAACGATATACTAGGGTTTTAACAAGCAGTGGAAAGACAGCACCTTACAAATTGTTCTCGGACAAGTAACACGCAAATTGTCACTGTGACTTGTTGCCGCAATCCTATTCGCACTGATGAGTGGAGTGGACGTAGCATATTTACGATCGGTTATATTCGGACACTACAATCAACAAACCGTCGTGGCGAAACTGTACGAACAGTCATTTATCTAGACTATCCACTAACGGAATCAGCTAAAACAATTGACGACTGCTGACTCAATTGTGGCATGTTGATAACTGTTTCAATAAGATTGTGCTCTCACTTGTTAAAATTAAGTCTTATTGCAGAAGGTAGGAATCTTCTTAGAATATGGATAGACGACGTTTCAACTGGGTTACTGATTCACTTCGCCCAATAAAAGTTTCTTAGTTTGTGTGTGATGTATGAACGTCTTGCGGCTCAGCATGAACACCTCCAGTGCCCGATTGTCAAATTTTGCCACATATATCAACAAAAGCTGGAAACTGCAGCAATGTGTGTATCCCATGTTGCTAACTGTTAGACGAACTAATTGTTGCATATTGAGACAAAGGTATCGATACTTTCACTCAAGATTCGTCTATTTATTTGTCTCATTCTTGACTTGTTAGCAATAATACAGTCCGGCCGTTTACTAGGTACTTAGGTTTATAAAAAGGTACGTGAACGAGTACACTTAATGTAGAATAATAGTGCTAAAATCAATTGGTTTAAATGTATCAAGACGCGGATACAGAGACCAAGGTGGTTTGTGATTACATAACATTCTAGTCCAAATGTTCCAAACTCTACTAAACTAACCTGAACAGAGTAACTGAAACTGTCTAGCACAATATGGGCAGACTAAGAGATTGATTTATTTTCTGATATATAATCACGTCTTGCGTCAGTTTAAACTAGGAGGGACGTACATTAACTTTGTGGGCTCTAGAGTCACCTTCGGTTTTTGTTATTATTTTCAGTAGACCACAGTACTTTTTGGGCACTTTACTCGGTATAACGCCATCTCTACCCTGTATCGAATATTGTGTTGGGACCATTGGCTCTCTCATTATAAAACTGCATGTTGAGTCGATACCGCATATCACCTCCGAACTTATCGATGTATGTTACAACTCGAGCTGCAACTTAAGCGATAACTCTAGTCTATCTCATTCCTCTGTCCTATTGGAGTGTATTCAGCAGATGATAACTTTATCAGACAGAACGTTGTTTCTGCTTACTTCTACAGCACCAGTGTCTTGATCATTTCTTTAAACGCTGTTGAAGAAGGGTGTTGTTTTAGTGGATGGCTGGTTTGACCAAGCCACATCATCAGACAGAGATAAACAGTTGTGGTTTTGCACGATTTTGTAGGATAGCAAGATGTTGTAAATTTACTAACAATAAGTTATTGATGGAGTTCTTGATGGGTTCTTTATTGTTCGGCTTTTCATACACTTCTCTTACCCACACTGTCGTCCAACATCAAGGACGATTTTCGAATGTTTGGCATTAAACTTGATATTGATGTATCGGATTTTATGATACAAATTGAATTTATCAAATTAGATTTCAAAGTATGCATCACATCCACTACAAGAACCTTATAATTTGTAGAACTGTTGATTATAAATGGTGGTCATTAGATATTCCTGAAGCACTCCCCGCAAATATCATGATGCGTGTCTACCACACTTTAAACCTGTGCACATTTATAAACCTCCATAAGGATATTATGCTACATAATACTGTTTCCAATTTTCAAGACAAAGAGAAGTAGACATGCTTCCGATGGATATTTTATTGTTGTTCAGCCGGAGGCGTTAATATTACTCCACAGGAATCGTTGAAAAATTAGTAATTATTCTATGGCTAATTTTCGTTAGCTGATTTCCAGCGTTTTAACATGTTTTGATGTCACCCTTGCTTGCTGTCAAATTTTCCGAGGGGATACGGCAACCGGTTTTATACGGAATAAGAATTTAACCCGACTGTTGCGTCCACTCCCCTCGTTATTTTTGTGGTTAGACTAGTTTGAAAGAAGCGGTTGACTACTCGAGTTGCGCTCCTGTTAATGCTCATCACTAGTGTACATATTCGTCCAGCGGTTTAAGGTTATATCTGAAAAAGCTTAGTTTACTTATCACAACCGCAAGTTCAGCCAAATGCGTTTGTGGAGTTACATGTAGCTTACATCACATTCTTGGTAGAAAACAACAACTGCTTTGTCAACTCAACTAGACAAACCATTCATTTGGAATTCTTGGCCGTAAGTAATTTTGAGTTTATATAATTTGAACGTCAGTCACAAATAATCGCAATTTTGATGTTGTTGTATAAAACTGAAATCTCTTACAACTCACTAGTAAACAAGATATCGTTCAACAGGTTCACTGATTTCCATGAGTTCTACTTGAAGAATATTCCTAGTAATACGATGATACATTACAGTCAACAGGACAGTTACTGTGTCTCCTCCCGAGGCGGTCGTGTAGTGATAACAATGCTCGCAAACACTTGGTTAAAAGTTTATATGTGATAATCCTTTTGCGACTACTGTGGGTTTAGTGGCGGGGATCAACAGAGTTTTCCTTTGAAGTCGTGGAGTCCAGACTCTGGTTTTGGGAAAAGTATGTACTACTGGCGAACTCTAGTAAGAATGAAACCCTGATGTTATAATTATCCGAAAGCTACTAAGTGAAAAGACTGTGAGAAAGCAAGAACTGGATTCGCTCAGGAGTGATGCACAGTTTATACAAAGTCAGAATCCCACTCCTTACCAGTACTTTCAACCTGTTAACAATGTGTACTGGAAACTACCGGAGCAATTTTTTACCATAAGATGGACATCACCCACAACTGACTACAACAGTCGCATTCTCTTAGAATTTCTAGTCAGCCTGTTTCCAAGAGACACTGGTCAAATTTTTCTCCCGTTCGTCAGTAATACGTATATTTGTCAACACGTGGATTTGAACTCCTGTCTCACTTTCGAGGTGTAATCACCACTGAACTCACATTAGATATGATTGAATCTTCATATGTAAACTCTCCGCCAACTCTGCTTGGTAATAGTGTTCAGATTGCACGATCACTTTAAGACAGTAGCAGCCCTGTTAACTCCAGTCAATGATCACGCGACTCGAACTTCTCTTCAACTTGGAATCATAGACACCCATTCTTTGGGGAAAGTTTTAGTTAGCAGAAAGCCTTTGGGAATACGACCGTTGTGATCAATTTTTAAGTGACTTTCTGTTTAACAATCAGTTTACTGATGAGCAACCATTGAATATGACGATCTGAGTGAAACTATATGCCCTCAGGAGACATCGGGGCTCTTGTGTGTGAGTGTGATCCGCTCAGGTTGATCCACCTTAGGAACTTTTGAGCGGTCGAGGAAAAACTTTGTAACACAACTTTAACTGATAAATAGTGGGGGATTTTGGTTTTCACACAGATTGAACATCACCCACAAATGATCACAGTTGTCGCATTCCCATAGACTTTTCAGTCGACCCCTTTCAAAAAGAAGCATTTCAACTAGCAAAATATACGGAGGAGTGCAGTCCGCCAAGCAGATATTCACACTGATACCCAGTATGTGAGTCGATCTGCGATCCACTTGTCTGAAAGACCAGCACATTGATAAGTTAATCATAATAGATTCAGCCGCAAATGTTCTTCAGAAAAACACAAGTTATCTTTCATGTATATTGGTGAACATACTATCTGTAGCCGAAATCAACTACACTAATTTATATTAACAGGATACAATGTTTCTCATACATTCATTATAACGGCCACACCATGTTGACGTGTATTAGTGTTTAGTATTGTTTTGTAATGCATGGATGTTTGGGCAGAGACTAACAGTAAGAAAACGTGCTAAAATTTGGCCGAATAGTTTAACCTTATTGAGTGTGTACTTTACACATGTTATCGGCAAGCCCTGTTTGTCCGTTAAGTGCTCATGTTTATTGGTGAATCAATTGCCAGATCGACAAACGGAAGAAAATATGACATACTTGTGCGAAACCGAGGAGGGTTATGGGTTCACATTGCATGCTGAACTGTTAAAATTGATTTTGTTTTGATCACAGAGCAACTGCGACTTTGATGCAAATCTCATAGACGATGGTAATCGACGATGCGAATAGCACAAGGATAATAGGCCATAGAAGAGCCAGCTGTATCGTATAGAACATTTGCAGAATTCATCCACAGAACATTGTTGTAGTCTGATGTCGGATTTTTCTCGGTTGATATGGGGTTTTATTCGTGGTGCCATGTAAAACGTCCATGATTGAGTACAATCCATGAACGCATCTCTTTATATGAGAAGTAGTATTACTGTAAACTGATCGATCGATCGATCGATCGACCTATGTTCCACGAGACGTAATATATGCAGGAAATCACATTTTGGTTAAAAATATGAGGTTTGCTTCTTGATGTAATTAATGTTTTAGTGATAAAAGCTGACTTCATTATACCAACCAATTTATCACACGCATATATATATATATATATATATATAATACTATGTACATTCACTACATGAGCAAATTGTCAGCGCTTCGGATGCAATATCGCTTGTTACGTACAGAAATTGCTTGCTTCAGAATCCTGTTTACACTGACCTGATATGAAGTAATTTTAATGGAACTACCGGCAAACGTGCACACTTTTTACGTCGGCATTTATTGAACAAAAAACAATGGCACTATTTTAAACGATCATGCAACCAACTATCCCGACTGTGACGTAGAGTTGTAGATGTCAGATTGATGTGGTGTGAATTACAATCTTTTACTCACAGTCAGCAACGACAAACTACTACTGACGATGCTGTGACACAGATTCGTGAACTTCTGGCAAGTTGGATGGTGTTGGAACTCTCGGAGTAACAATACTGTACACGCCTTGTTTCTAAATAAGAGCCCTAAGATGAAACACGTTTTATGTTCATGCTGAGAATCACTTGCTTTCTCAGGTGAGGGGTCAGTTAGAGAATACAGGGTTACGCATCTTACTGAGGGTTACGGAGTATTTAGTCTTACTGTGCTACATCACATCGACTTTGCCACCATGCATTATACTAAGCAACACTTTGACTTGAACGTAGTCAAGCTGCCACAATAAGTTTCTGGACATTCGATTTATCCTGGGTACAACTCAAGTATATCTGGTTAGTGGTTCATAATGCTGTTGCTGGACTACTTCGTGGTTATTTATTTGTAATGCTGTATGATATTAAATCCTTAAAAAACTCTTTCTTTTTATCCCCCATGTTTCATTTGTTCGATTATGAGTTTGTATGGGTTCGTTTTAGTAACCATTCCGGTGTTTGTATAATGCACCGAAAAGTTGACAAACTTTGAGCTCACTGTCAGCGACATCATTTACCACAGCTCAGCTCTCAGTGTTTGTACAAATGGGTATTGTTGAGTTTATGCCTGACTAAATATGTAACAGTACAACAATCATTAGTCTGGTGTCTGAACTTACAGCCGGGCCCTTTACGTACACACTGCACGTGTTACACAAGTAGATCTGTGGTCACATCATCGTAATAGACAAGGTTCAGAAATGATCAAACCCATTTCAGGTACATTGACGTGATTACCGGGAAGCGGTAGGAGATTTTGGTTAATACAAATGGAGCATCAATCACAGTGTAATCAATTGTGGGTGACACCTTTTTTCACTTACTACAAGTTCGATCATTTCAAAATTGAAGAATATGAACATATAAAAAAAACTGTCTATGGATAACGGTTTTCTACTGTGCGAAAAGAAACTCGTTTAAATGAATATCTTGTAGCTCCTACCGCCCACAAAATTGTTTTCACTGCTTGGTTCCCCGGTAGATAGACCACTATATAAACGGTGCGCACAAAAATATTTAAGTACCCATTATTGTGATGTAAACTGAATAGAGACGAGGGAATCGGAATCAGAATGACAACCATTGCGATTATGGTCTCATGTACTCAGAAGGGGGCATCATATGGTATATTGCTTTATCTTTAAAAGCGTTAACGTCGTGCAGATTTGCTGCTCAGTCTGCTGAGAACATCACAGTGTTACAAACATATTGCACTACTCTGTGCTTCACCCACCGCAGGTAGCTGAAACACTGAGTGGTGCAAGTTGAACGTGACATAGCAGTCGTCGATTTTAAAACTGTCCAACCACAACGAGCGAATCAGACGCCTTCGTTCTCGCTGGATATGTTGTGCATATTCCTCACCGGATTTGCTTGTAACTACGGCGGACAGGGTGTTTACCCGTTGCAAGCATTGTGCGTTGATACCGGCTTGTTCTTTCTGTCCGTAACAACAATGGTCTGTTGAGGTGGAATTCAGAATATTGGCCATTTTCCGGAAGGGTTTCCTTAACTTAGATATCTTGGGACGATTGTGCTTCATTGTGGTGGCAGTCCGAATTGTAGGTATTACATAAGGCAAACATTTCGTTTTTGGTTTACGCTTGTGGATCTGCGTATACAACAGCATTATTAATTAAGTGTCAACTCACTTAAGAGACTAACCCGGGGAACCGCGTTAGAACATCACCTTGTTTATATTGGTTGAAGGATAAGTGCGTCTGGTTACGAGACCTGCTCTGTTGTGTGGTGTACATAACCTGAAGTCTTTTTGTATGTAGACCTATTACTTTCCTGAGCTGCTGCGTCTAATTTCTCACAGGCTAAACTCGACATACAGTTTGTAGGTAGCCTTCTGTACAGCAAACATCTATTACCCTATGGATGGGCACGTTTTGCGGAACATTCTATTATACTGACGACACTCGACAAGGTCAGAACAACCGCCCATGAAATTGTTGTTGGTCAACGGGACCAACCGTTTGGACACTTGAGTTGTGAGTGCATATACGCCACTCAACATATATACGGTTAACTAACATCGAAAACTCGGGTCGGTGACCTATAACCTATAAAAGAAATAGAGACTATGGTTGTCTGACTGGGAACTAGAGTGGTAAATGACTACATAGAGTTAGTTACCTAAAAAGCAAACAAGATAAATTCCAGTCCGAGAGGTGACGTTTAACGAGTTTGTTTTTAGTTATCCGAGAACGTGATTGGCTTGGTAGATTGTATGTTAAGCTACCTACATAAGCCGTTGAATGTTTTTATGATGGAGTTACAAACTCCAAACATTCATTAGGGTTATCAAACCATTTTTTCAGGAAGATATGCGGTTTCAGTTCACTATACATTGTAAGTGACGTAAAATTAACTAGCATCGACCGATATCCAGCAAACGTTCGTTTTGACGGGTTATTCTAACTTAGCTAGTAGATCGCGTATGGACTTAGTATGGAGACCCTTGGTTTGGACCGAACCAAAATCTTCGGTCTGGCTATCCGAAGTTTATTAAAATATTAGCCATTAAAATACCGTTAACGGACTAGATCAGCTTTATCGACGTAAACACAAGGTGCCATCAGGTCACTGATAATAACTGTGCTACCGCAACCCGGATCATTAGAAGCTAACAGTCCGGATGAACTAATCGATAGAGCTAAACCTTCACTGGCGAACTTGGCCATGAAAACTGAGGATGTGGTGCTTATGTAATTAGTCACTGTACTTCACAGCTTGTACAACTTCCGGGTGGAATAAAGGACTACACTAAAACAATCAAGTGAATCACAAAACATGAGGCAGTAAACAAAAATTTTATTCCACTTTCCGTCGACTACTTAAATTCGACACACAAACAGATTGGTAAACTAAAATTCAACGGATCTGCCTTTGAGATCCGTTTTGGAATCCAGTCAGCTCTGTCCTCGCATTCACTAATGTTCCATTCGTTTAGTCTTCGTATCCTGAGTGTGGATGTTTCAATACCAATGGACTGCGTTTTCCGTTGGTTCAGTCTATTTTCTTACACGGTGTATATGCATTAGATGTTAGAGTGAGATTGGGCGGATCGCGGATCGAAATGAGATGATCTTGATGCGGATAACTGAGACCACAAAAAGTCGTTCCGGTACCGTTTTGTATTGGGGACGGTAATTAGAGTGAGTACCATATTATACTGTTAACCGATTAAACGGACTGAACGATTACATAAATGGTTTCTTTGTGCACAAAGGCGGAGAGTTCAGAACGTATGCTCTGGCCTTAGCCACGCCCAAGAAGTGATTTTATACTCAATACAAATAAACTCCATAAACTTTGCATGATTTGGTCAGTCTTTTAGTAAAACATAATGGATGATGTTCTCGGATGCGTTCTACTAATCGATACGTCATATGAACCTTGCCGTTTGCTTCCCCGGGACAGTTGCATTGATATACACAGTAGGAGGGAGCACCAGTAAACACGTACTGCTTTTGCTGAAGATAAAAACTTGTCTAAAATCAATACAGTGTTTAATTATTATACAATATATGTGCTGCTGACGGTGTTAGGGAGGCCTTTCGTTACTGGTTGAGCCATTTTATCATCTTCAGATTGTACGAAAAGGTGGGCGACTACTTTTCTTTTGGCTTGTGGCCGGTGCTCACGCTTTCGTTAACGTGCGCTTCTAACTACCTAGCTTCTGATGAGTGAACGACGTGAACACATAGGTTCATCGCAAATGGTACTATTGGAACATATTTTTAAGACTGTGTTTGCCAAACATTGAGCGGTATTCTGTACTGACTTCAGTGACAGAACTATTGAGGTGTGTATAACTGCACGGAAATGCAACGTAGAACATGCCCAGATTTCGTACCAAGGTAAAGTTCATCTTGACATCTATCAGGATAGATGCAATCCCGGTTAATTCACTCAGATCAAACAAACAGTGAGCCTCTTGTTGATACTCACTCTAGTACACTTGGTGTTTTCTGGAGTAGAAAATAGTATTTGAAAACAAACGCGACGGCATTTTTGTTAAGAATGGAATCACTCTTGAAACACATCCTCAGTCTAATCACAAACACAGTGTAGGGGAAATGCTTGGTTTCAATTATTCGCTGCCAAGTTAAATACATAGCGTCCATATGGAACATCATTTTCTGGGCTAATCTTACTAAAAGAAGTAATGTGTTTATCTATCAAGTAAACAGTACCATAGTTACAAATTGAATTAATGCGCTGGTATAACTATGTAACAGTTAGGATGTAAATGAAACCCCGGCGGTTGGATTCATTCCGAAGTGGGTGATGGGCCATGGCTTAAATGGTTCGGTTTCTTATGTCTTGAGGTAAGTTGCAAAAATGTAGTTAACTCTCCACTACTTACAACAATTCGACTGCTCACAGTTTTTGATTGATTACCCCTGAGTTATTCACTCGGGCATAGCGAAATGGTGAGGCTAAACTGTACGATTCCAATCAGCACTAACGTTTGTTTTGGTACGTTTATTACTGATCCAGGTTGATTGGTATGCAAGAACAAGCAGCTAGTAGTGAAATATGTGTAACGAGTTTCACAGGAAAGACTACGTGTACAAGAACTGAGGTGATAGAAGCAAGCATTTCATCTTTTAATTGTGAGCACAATGCTAAGGTGGAAATAAAACAGAGATGGAGGTTGGTGATGATTCATCATCATCATAGCAGCCATGACCCTGACCAAAAGGTACTGTGGCTCGGGCCGCCGCTCACCTCAACAGTGACGTGGAATATCCTAGAAGAAAACGTTACTGAGAAGGTTGGAAATCAACAAAATACTGAGTGGAAGAACTAGAAGTGGTGTGGATACAGGTACGCCATTGACTGCGACACACCGCCATCTCGGATAGCGTCTTTAACCAGCGATGTGAGTGATCACGAGGACCCCATCCAGGCAGGCGACACCTACCCACTTTGTTCAGTGGAGCACTCAGGGTCTTCTTATTTCGTGACCACGTTGTTGGTTGACCACCTCGCGGTTTTACCGAACTGTTGGTGACCTCAGCACATAATGCCCGGTACGGTAAACAACCAGTTGGTAATGATTATGTTTGATGATTACATAATCCTAACATTTTCGGATACAGATTTACTCGTGGTTTAAACTCGAAGGAAGCGTTTAAGTAGAACCTAAAGTGGTATTCATCAAATAGAGATGAAAATAAACAAGAAACACTCTGTGCCTTAGTTGAAGCCGTAGTGTAATCAGTTGAATGCACAGTCAACGTTTAGTACATCAGAGATAGATATGTTCTTACAAACGGTTGGTCCCAGTGACCATAAACGAACTGGTAAACAGTTATTTTGACCACATCGGATCTTATAAACACCAAACGAACTAGAGAATCGAACCCTTGGCCGCGATTAAACCTAAGATTATTTCTACGCCACAGAATAGCGGATTAGAGGCCTATCCATTAAACCATCAAGTCATGGTTACCGCTGCCGCTTCATCTTGGAAAGTATTGTAATTACATTGCCGCCACTGGATGACTGCCACCCCGTGGTTTCGTTAATAATTTTCTTGGCTAGTATTCGGTGTTGGCTTTCTAATGTGGCGCTTGATCACGACTAGTAAGTTTGATTTTCAACGAACATGGTGCTGGTGAGACTCAGCATGGTGAAGACAGTTGTTGACCACCTCGCTGGTGGTTACTCGGAGCAAACGTGTGCAAAATTTCCACAACTTTCATCTGGGGTTTTGGTGGTTCTGGTAGTCTGCAAGTCAACCACAAACGGATAGCCGACTTCCACTTAGGAGAACAGGAAATGTGACTTCTGAATAAAGTTTATTCAGTGGCAGTGAAAGCAATGCATTTGACTGCCAAATATCCCGTTATCCACTTAAAAGTGTAACTTTGTCTTACCACGACCGCCGGAACGAGATCAAATGTGAACATTTATCCAGACTATAAACAACTTGTTGGTAGCCAACACACACAACGTCTTTATTGTTCTTTCAAACTGAAACAAACGCTTCATGGTACATTCGTCTCATTCCGACGAATGAACGGTGCCACTGATATTTTTCTTCTAATCTGGACTGAGCTTGAGTCAGGTTGAGTTAGTTTCACTGATTAGGGGACTATTTTGTCCTTACCAAGAGGTTTCCATTGCACAGTTAGTCAGAAACAAATGAACTGTTAGAAATGTACACAGGTTTGGTACCATCAGTTTTCATTCAACTATCAACGATTGCAGGGAGTGTATTGTTCCGGTTGTAGAGAGAGAGAGAAACTGGAACGAAAGATGTTAAACTACTCTGTCTGTTGCTAACAATGCAGCTATTAGAACTACTCACAAGACTACTGAACAACGTAGACATTTCTCATAAGCCAAGTATGAATTAATTTGTTGTAGAATTTGAGATTAGTGACACAATGGTTGACACGGCCGTCTCGCGTAACAAAGACCGGGGCGTATATCCTGTTGACGAAGGGCTATGCACTACTGGTGAACACTAACCAGTTGTTTCTTCCGAAAGCCAAACTGTATACCTGAATAAGAAACATAGGATCGAATTTGCTTGATGTTCAGTTTGTATCGGCTGAGATTTTCAAGGACTCGTCAGCAATTTTGGTGTCACTCGTAACTTAATAATTGGGAGTACTGTTAGTTAACCAAGGGGACAGTTTCCCGTATGGTCATCGTCTTTACAATGGAAGTGGTCCTAGCATACAATTATCAAAAATTACTTATGTAGACTTAGTTTGGCACTCTATTTCAATGTCTGACATACTTGGGTGGATAAACATCGCCAATAAAAATGTAGTCATGCAGACACATGGTGTCAAATTCGATTGAGCTCAGCGTTGGTCCGAGTGTAACCATCAACATTCATCCCCTATTGCAAGATCCCAACCGATTTGCTATCGAACCTAATTAAATAACAATTAAATGAACTAGTTACGAAGAGCCCGGTCGTTGGTTTTTTTATGTACAACCTAATTCTGCATTCTGTATTCATATAATCCATAACAGCATCGTAAAAACTTACAGTCTCGTCATCATGTGATACTAGAACAAACAAAAGTTTTTGTTAGCAACATTTACATTACAGTAATCAAAACAAATTTTCTGTGATAGCATATGTCAAAAACAGTCTGAATGCATTACAGACATAGTAGAGACATCTCTATTGCTAGTTGTTAATTAACTAAAAGAGACGAGTAGAATTCTCAGTATCGATTATCTATAACGGATGTGATTATTGTGAATTGTGGTCCACGTACCACATACTTATGATAAGAGCTTTCAAGTGGCCGGACATCCGGTTATCGACAGTTTGAATGTGAAACACACATCGATCGCGTGGGAATTGTGATGTATTACAATAGTATTGGTTCATAGATTCCTAATTGTTGTACAGCTATGAGAGTGCTCAGCTGGAGAATTCAGAAAATTAACCAAGAAACATTGTTGCTGATGATTAGACTGGAACGCGAGTTCACATGTTACAAAACAGAACGCTACTTTTTGGGGGGTAACAACTGTTTAATGGTTTTGTGCACCCAAAATTACAATTTTTAATCTAGATTCTGTAGTATAACTATACAGGCTTAACGTCAAAATCGCTTTGGTTCATGTTTAGAAATGAACATTTCAAACGTTTTATTTCACTTTTAAACTGTCACTACTGATCGAATACTTGGGGATAAATTAACAGAAAATGTACAGATTCAGTTAAATGGATCACGTGACAAGTTTTTGTCCAGTTTGTTTGACCTGATGCTGATGAAGAGGCAACAGGTTACTTAAATGGACAACTTGCTGAGAGATAGCGATGTCGGGTTAATAGTTATAGATCAAATGTGTCAAACTACGAACAGGGCAATATTCTCATAGCAAGCCAAAAGAGTCGTATTTAACGAGACTGGTTATTGTGTCATGTTATGTAACGGTCTACTATTCACCTGCTTGTGTCCGTTGTCTGTAATTACTGCCATCCAACTAAGTTATGATCTCCAGTTTACTTTGTGATGGTTTCCACACACGATTTTACACTGGTGAAATGCTACGAAACATCAGTTCACTTAAAGATGTCATACTGAGTAATTACGCACCCTAGTCGCGTGACTTATTAAATCTGAGGTGTTATTTCCTGATGAACACCTACAACTACAAACATCCCGCAATCAGAAGTCTGGTATATTCAAAGGTCATACTCAGATATGGAAATTTCAGCAACACAGCGGATCACACGTCCAAACCAATAAGTCCAAATGTTTAGTTAAGAACTAGGCTCATTAAAACCTACTTCATTTTAGAAAGTAACAAAGGTATTGCATTCACAATAAACTGACTCGGAAAGCAGGTTATAAAGTTTACATTTTAATATACTGTCACTCTTCCCTTTATTGTGATGAAGGCTTCCAGAGCACCCAAGAATAAATTATGTTGTCTTACCTATGTGTAATTTAACAGTTACCTCGACCTATGGGTAAGGTAAGATTTGCCTGAAATCGATCGTATTTTGCTCGCCACACCCCAACATGATATCTTCACCTGTATACACAAAGCAAAATGTTCACGTTCAACGTAAAGTTATTTTCTGGGTTATGTTGAGCAGCTATTATGAAGTTTCATAGAAGCGGTTTAACTCATCTTACCTTCTAATACGAAAGATCTGTACAGATATGTACACAGGAAGTTCAACTGTGCAACTAGAAGGTTGTGGGGAAGATACTCATGTTTATGTGCATCAAGCTAATAAACTAAATTAGAAAGACAAGAAGGTACGAACAACAGGAGAACACTCGTTTACTAATAGTGTAACAGTAGTAAAACTCGGCTTTCCATTGCCTGACTCTTTATTCCTAAAACCGACGCCTCCAAACAGGAAATGTATGAGTCTTTGTATGTGTGTCCGTCTGCGTTTGCGTAGGTCTATACAGACAAAAGTGTTGTTACTGGAGCGGTAATGGCCCCGTTTGACTAGACTAGCTACTGCAAGATAAGGAAAATTAGGCGAATGCCAACCAACAGCAACCGGTTCTCTAACTCAATGCGGGTATAATCACGCATACATTTTTTGTCCGTGTCCTCCATCCTTCGCTCGGTCTACTATGTCAATCACTCATACGCACAACGGGTCGATTATCTCGTTCAGGCATCTCTGTCCACTTCATCTGCTACCGGATGGGTTGGTCAGTTGATGAATGACTGTTTGGCTGAGTGATTGGATGGATTAGTGGTTGGTGGGTAGTTGTTTTATGGTTGTCAAAAAATACACCAGATTTTCGTTCGTTAGTGACGGCTGCGGCGAGCCACATAAGTAAACATCGTGTGACCAACAGTCGTGGGTATAGCGACGTAACTTATCGGGACTTAAATAGATACGAATGTTTATGGCAAGATAAATGAGTGACTGGATCCCAAAACTAATGTTTCTATGGTTTTTGTCATCATCTGGTTATTTCGGCACTGAATTGTAGGCAAGGGTAAATCTATTACGTTTTGTGTAACATAGTTTTGAATTAGCATGCTCTGCAAATATCGATCTGTCCTGCTCCGTGTTGCTTTACCGATCGGGTTGCTGATATGAATGTGATAAGAGTTCTAGAACAGGGTAGTGAGATGGCATCACATTGCACCCGCATGATCAGTAAAAAAGTGAATAAAGACCTACTGGGTGATTTGCCCGTATGTGAACATTGAATGGATTGGATCTTCTTTTCACAGTGTCGTTATGTTCACTAATTGAAAGATGGGAGACAGACAGCTAGCACTGCATGGGTTAAGATAATGAGTCGCTTATGGTGTACTGATCCCAACTGATAACGATTTTAAGACTCCGTGTAAAAAATTCGGCTTAAATTTCATTTTAAGCCCTATATTACTTTATTAGTCAGTTGTTTGTCAAAGTTACTAATGATGAAGCAATTCACGGGTGAAAACTCATAGCTTCGGATAGGTTTGAGGCGGTAGCAAACACCTCATTTGTGTAAGCTACGTATGTTCTGTCAGCTGAGCTATGAAACCAAGCCTGGAGCCTGGACGTTATACACTGATACTTCATTATCAACTGTATGTTGGAATGCTTGCCTAACCCGTAGTGAAATTTGGTGGAAGGTTGCTTTCAAAAATTCTGTTTCAGTGTTTTTGCTCATTTTTACCTTTTAACACCAATAAACTCACAGTGTTTAAAAATCAGTTTAAGACAAAAATATCCAGTAAGTTTACGAATAATTCATCATCTGACGAGTAAATGACCATTTTTTCTGCATAGGAGGTAATTTTGTCTCCTTCGTAATTCTGGCGAGGCTGTATAACTTTGACGGGATAAAAATACTGCATAGGTTTTACACGGCTATCCCGATCACCCGGTTCACCAAACGTTGGCAGTAATTAACCAACTTATTGCACACAGTCTCTGGAGTGAAGTCTCCAGATGAAACCTTGACGTTGCATATTGTTGAACGGTTACGGTAACCACAAGTGCCTCTAACATCAAAACGCGTCCCAAAAAGTTTTACAACCATAAAACATTGTATCGTTAGGAACCTCCTAACGTTCTCTACCTTTCCAGTATGTTTTGGACGTGCAAACCACCTGTCACTAAGTATATACAGATGGACCAAACCTAGTTCATTGGCTACCAAATAATTCTATGAATCAGCTATTTTTTCCAGTGTGTTATTATTCCTGACAGGCAGATTTTGTATTCACTTTGTGTAAAAACTAGACCGAGGTATGTAAATGACGTAATGATTATCAGTATGTGCTATGTTCTCACGAGAGAATGTTTTGGTCTTCCATCAAAATATCATGTGATATCAATGGGTTACAAACTTGGAGAAACATCACGGAAACCTGGATTCAAACTGATGACTATATTTTCCTTGATACATAGATCTATTTCTTATCTCGCTGTCTTAATCAGCTGGCTAAACATGAAAACTACAGCCAAGACTGATTTAGGAATACCGTATGTAATTACGAAACAAAGGTAATTCTTTGTGATAAAAAAGTGGCCCATTCAAGATAGCAGCAATTCTCAAAAAGTCCACCCTGTAATCCGCTAATGTCACTAGTGAGCATTGAACTTGTAATATTGTTAAGCCGTTTGGTTTATTTTGTAATTTAGGAGGTATTCACTTGTAAAAATATGGAATTCTGAAGGAATCGAAATATTGGGAGAGACAGCATGCCCAAACGCTGCAAATGCTGACAAGACTAGTTCTGTCGCTGGTTCGGTTCAAGCAGAATCCGATGTTTTATACAATTGGGTATCTCCTAACATATAAAGTGTGCCACACTACTTATCGGTAGCGGATTAGTCCTCAACAGTAACCATGATGGCTTCCGGTGAGAACTGTTTGATAAATGTTGCGTAGACATTCAACCTCCTAGACTATTTGGTAGATTCCACATAACGCAGAGGGTTGTATAGATAACAGCTACTACAGACGCAGACAATGTACACTATCTGATTACGGTCCTAGTTTGAAAGTACCCGATTGTTCCGTTTCAATATGCTCATGTGTATACAGGAACCTCCAAAAGATCCCACAGACACATGAATATATTCACAATGTCAAATCGGCGTTGTACCTAAAACCTCTCTTAATTATTGCCTATAGTTTGAAATCACATTACTTTTTATTGATTTTCTGTTGAAATATTAATCAGACAGGATGGCTGATACGTAGGCTTGCTGAATTTATGTACAGCAAAACCAGAAAAACATCTGTCAAGCTATTACAAATATGTCCTAGAAACCCATTGCTTCTTATTGTACAACATACATGTAGAAAAACTTCTAACTCTACAAATACCACCCTAGCAGATTCTCAAACTCCGGTTTGCACACGGTGTAGAATATATGCAGGTACGGGCTGACGTTAAAATAAATTCCCCCCGATTCACCATTTTGTGAAACAAGATTTACCAACCAGAATTGTCATGATTGCTTGTTCGCTAAAAATCTGAGTGGATTGCAGCATATTACTTATGCTCCGACTACTTCATGTTTTCAATTTATTCCAATACGCTGGGAAAGAAGTGTTGAACGGTTTTCAGTCACAAACAACGTCTTCTACCACTCGGCGTAAAAGTTTTCCAATACAATTTCATGTTTGACATTTCTGACCTTACGCCTTATCATCCCTGCATGTACCCACTTCAACAGCTTCCCAATTGTGACCAACTTGCAATTACAACAAAATGATCCGGAGATGGATGCAGACAAGAAAACTATTATCAAGTAAGTAATCTTATATAGTTCGCAAGACAACGTATGACACATAATCGTCCCACGTTTTTGAACTGTTAACTGCACTCTCCGTCCTATTCACTCCAGACGAAAACGCAATTGGTTCATTAAGTAGGGTTCTCTGTTACTCACCTTCAACCGGATAATACAAACCGATTCTTTACTTTCGGAGATGATGTGTACGAGAAGGGGACCAAAACAATTCGTTTTATCTGTTGAAGTTCACAGTGACTGTGCTAGTAAATTCACGAACGTTACTCAAAACGAAGTGAGCAATTATTTTAAAATTCACGAAAACGATTTCCACTTCTGTTCGTCTGATCACTATCAATCACCAACCCGAGACACATTGTATCGAACCAACCACTTGAGTCTTGTACAGCCTTTACACTACTCGCAGTGAATTATGTCTCAAATGAGATCCAAATTGTGAAAAGTCAGGGCTTCAGCTGGATTCGAACCGGCGACAGAAACAGCATGCCTAAACGCGGCAAGCGATCTACCAGCTGAGCTTTCAAGAAAAATCCATCAAACTACTTATTAGTAATACAATTTCTGTGCTCAGCAGTGGTGTTGGTGGATTCCAGCGTGAACTGTTCGAGAAATCCTGGCGGAGCAATCGATCCTTCGGATCATCTGACGGATTCCATATGAGACATTGAGGCGGGTAGGTAACGGAGTCCAAATGTGAAATTTCCGTCCTCCAGGCATTGCTTCGTAGACCAGCTGGTAGGGTACTCACCAAGTCTAGGTGTGCTGTTTCTCTTGCCTGTTCGAATCTAGCCAAAGCTCTGAATTCTGATAATTGGGTCTCATCTAAATCACTAAATCGGTCAAACTACTCATCAGTAATGACATATTACTTGACATGACACCTTTTTCCCAACTCTGTTTCCTTTTACATTCTCTCCTTAAGAGCCATTTTTGACACTAACTAACCAAATCAATTTACGATGAAAGGGGTAGGTTATCAGTATTGCCTGTGTACGATTTTGTCTCCAACAACCGTCACACGTAAGTGGACATAAAAGTATTCTAGGGAACATGGCCACCGTGATAGTGACACAGTGGCTAACACCACTTCACTATGTAAGAACCTGCTAGTACTAAAGTCTTACTAAAACTGTTTTTTTTTATTACACTGAAAAGTTGTGTACGTATGAAAGTGTAGCACCATACAGAAAAAACCCGCCTACAGATCGTAAAGAATATGCAGTCATCATATACTGGTGATAAAGGATAGTACGTTGGCGTAAACAGAAGAGCCTAACTAAAAGCTAACCAGAAATTCTGGTCGATGTCACATCAGGAAACAGCAAGATTGTACAGTGGCTACGCTGGCATAAGAATGTTCATACTTAGACAAACGCTAACCAATCACCAGTCTAACTCAGAAACTCTTGGCTAGATCAGTTAACTAGATATTCTGAAGTCTGCCAGAGATCAGTTTTTAATTTGTTCAGGGAGATATATGAAGGTTGTTCACAAATCGTTTTCCTGATCCGCTTAGTTTCATCCCACAATTGTCGTACTTCTTATTCTCGGGTTAGATTAGGCTGCTTGTGCTTGGCGTTTTGTGCACGGTTCTAGGTGATTTACTTCTTCGAAAGCATCCAATACTAAGCGCTAACATGCCTTGCACTTCATCCGTATGAATGTGTACATATTACACTATGAGTTTTGTTGCCAACTTCTCACATCACTCTTCACTAATTGACCTCATTCATTTAGTCAGTATGTTGTATGACACATTTTGATCAGGACAGCTTTTGGACAAGGCCAGAGTCAGTCATGCACACCACAGTAAGGTAGCGTGATCAGGTGCGGTTCATATAAAGCATAATCTAAAAGATGAATCATCAGGGTTATTACTGAAAGCGATATTCTGGTAAGAATCTTACATACTGACTTTTGTGTACAAAAGAACAATACATAAATTTTTAAAAAAATTGTAGGCTAAACATCTTGTTTGGTCAAAATGATAATGCAAACTGAAATGAGTCGTGAAATGTCGACAAGATTCGGTTCATATTGGACTGTCTCTCTGATGGAATAAAATACATAGAAAGAAAACCTTTTACGTAATTAGTACGTTGTGTTCAGCTGGCCTCATATTCTCAACACGTGTTCCTGATCGATTTCTCTCCTGTCTCAGTCATCCGCTCTATCCATTGTTAGCAATGCTATTGCAACAATGTGAAATGGCCTCAGCTCGACCTGATTCTCCTCCACCTTTGGACGCATTTAACGAGGAGCTTCGAGGCTTTGTTCAACGTCAAATGGAACTAGAAGATGGGGATCTAATCAAATTGAACAGATGCAATGCGAAAAATTACTACTCAGCCACATCGACATTGACCACTGCCAACAACAGTGCACCGTTCGATCCAGCTTATAATTTAGCGGCCACACGTTCCACCCGCAGCGGTTCCGGTAGATTCAAGCACAACGGGGGTGGAGGTGTTGTCGGTGCTAGCACCACAGAACTCAGTTCCGGCAAATCCATACGGTCACACTCAACCGACAAGTCGCGGGAGTCAGACAAAGTTGCCAGACTGGTGGATAGTGAGTATGGTCATGATACGGCCAAGACTATTACAAGCGCAAACACGACAACAGTCGGACTTGACGGAGGCGTGTTTGAGGATAACCGGAAGTTGAATCTGTTTGTTAATGACAGCGAGTTGGACGAGCTGGTGAGTCACAGTTGTCAGTCAATTGTTCCAACTACTTTAGGTGTTGTTGTTGTTGTTGTTGTTGTTGTTTTTGTGATGAATAATACCACTGTCGTTGAAATCGTTATTATGGTAGCTTCTACTAGGCGCACCAGTGGCTGCCATCATTATGGGACACACCTTCACACTGAGACAGCTCGGGTGCAAGTATGCAAGCCAGTTTTGAGGTTGTTCAGACATCTTCATAATGTATGTGTTCGGCTGTTCAGTACAACGAGCCAATTCCACATAAACTTACATTAACCATAATCAATTGAGAAACAAAATTTTAGCCGAATATAACCAACTGCTTCGTTTGTATTTTGTCGCGACCTTTGTATTCAAATGAATTTTTGGGGAATTGACCCAGATGATACAGTGAACGTCTGCATTGTGAAAATTGCAACCGGATGTGAGTCATTTTCAAAGTGTACTAACCTCCTGTTGCAAACAATCAGCTGATATCCCAGAGATGTGGGATTAACGATTTAGAACTTGCGGAGCCAGTAGTGCTTCCAGGCGAAATGGACGTTGGTGCGAAATGTTGTCCCAAAGGAGTAATCTACCACAGCGGTAAACTGTTTAGTGACGTCAAGTCAAAATCTGTAAATAATAAATTTGTAAAAAGGGCGATTGTTTAATTTAACGTTTTCTTTTTAGGGGAAGCTGAATATGACATGAAATACACATTTACAAATGAAAATTGTTTTCAGATTGAGTTTTCGCTCATTTCTTTTTCAAAAAGAACACACGAGGTTTGCTCTTGTTAGAATTAGTCAGTAGTACGTTAACCAATACACCGCTCAGGAGGTTTGGCGACTTACGTTAGTTCATTCTGAAGATAATTCCTGATTGTCAGTTCATTGGTTGAAACCGGCTGCAAAGCTTCTATTTTTCCTCTCAAGACACTTGAGCAAACTGAACGTTATTCACAAACAAGTCAGGTTGGGCATTTATATACGACTATTTGTCCGTGCCCAGTGATCAGTTACTGATTTAATGGATAGCCGGTTTCCCAAATGAAAATGGCGCAGTGTTGTAGAGAGGAGATGCGTTACTGATAATCTCTACTGGGAACGAAACCCGGGTGTAGCACTCCAAATAGAAAAGGACTGAGTGAAAAGTCTTTGGAAATTCAAAAGACGCAGACAACTGTGAGTGATGTTCAGCCTATAACAACCAGTCTTATCAGAGGTCAGACAATTCTTTATATGTATACATATACACAATTTACTAACCAAGTGTTATTTGGTTGTGTTCATATACTGATGACTCCCTTCATTTTTACACTTTGTCGTCGACATTCAGATTGTCAAGGCGATTCAAGTTTTACGTATTCACTTATTGGAATTACACAAGGTCAATGAGCTGTGTAAGGACTTCTGCTCGCGTTATATACACAGTCTGAAGACCAAATTTCAAACCGATCCGATAATTCACGGTAAGTGTTGGTGGCCTTGAGATCAGTGTTGGAGATAAGTATTAATCAATCGCGAGGTTTACTTGAACTGATTTGATAGCGCAATGCAACTTTTACTGGTTTCACTTTCATTATGTGTCTCAGTGGGTGTGAAATCGCTGTACGAAATAGTTCGTTGATTTGAACTTCACAAACTACTCATTCGGTGGGAACTCACATTGTTTTACTGCTTACCTTTGTCCTGGTTCTGATTTACAACTTTGGTGGTAGATTTTTGGACGGAATGTAACGGTATAAAACTAAGCCAATTCCCTGCCCTGTTCTGAACTCGTGCGAATAACGTCATTAAACTGATGACGGTGGCGTTGTTACTAACACTGTGTGAACGCTTCTGAGACTGGAAGTAGAGCCAATTAACTTTGGTTTTGGTAAGCCATTTTTCAGAAAAACATGTCACCTAACACGTCTGCACTCAATAAACCAGCGTGTGAAGGACAGAATTAGTGATGATGCAATGCGTTTCATTGATTTTCTTACACGTTAAGAGCGCAACGCGTAGATCACGTGATACATGGTCAATGCGGCGTTTGTGGGTATCTGTAACGCTAATGTGTTGAGTTATTTGAAATTAGTGAAATTGTGAAACAACATGGAAAGCATAAAGTGGCATTCACTTAATTTGAAGCTTTATCTTAATGTGTATCGAAATTCTATATCAAGTTTTGAGGTAAACCATGCAATTAATGAGTTGCTGACCTTATTCTATTACACTAGATCACTGTCAGCGGAAATATCTGATCTGAAACCATATTTTCAAGTGACAACGTTTTGTGTACGTCGGGAGGGGGGCAATCATACTTTCATTCGATTATAACAAGCTCTACACACTCGATGAGTTTAATTCTCAGATAAGAGAAAAACGCGTAATACATAGGCAAGTTTAATTTTACAAGAGTTTCATTTGTCTAAGCTGGTGCTGTGGGTTATTTTGTGCTAGTTCTCAAACAAGGATTGTACCTTCATGGATGAGACGCAGAAAACCACATTTCAAAATAAATAACAAGATCGTCATGTTAACCATATACTAAGTGAAATTTTTGCATCGTGACTTGAACAAGCTGATACTTTTCATAAAGACATACTTGGAAATCTTGCGTACTTTTCGCCGAACCGTGTACCCACTGTGTCGTGTGTGTAATTCCGAAGATGCATCTGTCAATTCTTTAAAAGACTGACGCACGTATGTGTGGTTCTTGTAAATCTTGCAGTACTCAGACCCCAGTCCCCAACCTCGTTTCATAGCTAGGTCAGTTGGAGCTATCAACGAATTCCACGTGGCTTACCCGTGGAGGTAACTGAGTCAATGCCAACATCACTGGAATTCACGTAATTATTAGTTGAAAGCCTACAAAATGCACACAATTAGCTGAATCCAAAGTAGAGGAATTGAAGGATACATTAGTATTGGCCATCTCAAAATGTTATCAGAAGTTAAATGCCTCTCAAAAGAGATGCTGGAAACCACATATAGTTATTCAGAGCGCTTAGTCATCGTCGCGTGATTTATTGTGCTCATAGTTCGAATCGCACTATCTCATATGGTCTCTAACACAACGGACGAATGCAGTTTTCATACCGGGCGCCTTGCTTGCGTTCTACGGATGACCTAGAACCGTCCAGTTCTCCGTCTGAAGAGGTGATGTATAGGTGGGTTTGACAGCGAAGCAAAGCCCTGTGATTAGGTAAATCAACTTTCGCGGGCAGTATGAACGGAGAGTGAAATATGCGTCCACCGAAAATTTCTTAACTGACAGCGTTCGACAAAACGGTGGAACATTACGCACCCGAGGTACAATTTCATGGAATTGTAGCCGCAAGTTGATAGTTTTCTGTTACAGTGTTCCTACGGATCGTAGTTTAAAACACTGCTGTAAAACCATCTGTAGGAGGGAGGAAATCGCAACTGCAAGTCGATCCTAAATAGTTCGTCAATACCACTACCGTCCGTTGACTTTATCCTTATTGAACACGATTGAAACAACTCGGGATTGAAGGTGGACCAGAACTTTCCACTGTGTTCGTTTACATTGTTCATAGCGTACAGAAAACCTCCGCAAAACTTGATCAGGTGATACTACGTTCATCACCCAGAGTGAGAACAGTGATATCATCAAGAGGTAGCCCAACGGGTTGAAGATCAGCTACAGGCTAAAAACGAGTCAATTACTCCACTGAGGATTTGTTGTATACGAAAGACAACGTAATTAAAGAAAGAGATGCAACAAGTTGCTCTTTATTTTATAGACCACATTCAATTAGGCAATTAGACGATAACCAGTTTATAAAAAAAGATAGTGAACGATTTTCGGTTATTTTATAATAGGATCATGCTTGAACTTTAACTTATGATAATTCTGGTGTCTTTGAAGGTACCAATACATCCTGTTTTCCCCCTGACATTTAATGACTGGATAATCGGTACGCAACGTCTATGGTGAGAGCTTAAGTCCCCCGGGTTATGGCGGGTTTTCGTCTGAGGTCATCTAGGTATCACCTTGTGTAAAAAGTCATGGTTTAAAACTGGTCTATCACTGCTCATCTTAAATACGTTGTCATCTTAGGACTAACATATCAGTGGGAAACGACCCGTCGTGTCGTTCTCCTCTGCTAAGCAGGCAGAAGACTAATAACACTTTGACCTATGTGCCAGAAGAACCGTAAGAAGTGACAAGTTACTGCAACGGGGCCTCCACGCTGTGGTAGAAAGCGGTTAAAAACTCATGAAGGTTTTGGTTTACACAACTGTTAGTGTAACCCCACAACCAAGTAAGGTCCTTCATCAGTATTTCAAAGAGAAAGGAAGAAGTGGGAGGGATGTCTCTACAAAGTCTCTGACTTTCCAGTAAGTAAAAGTCAGGAATCTTTCGATGTGAGTAGATAACGTTCCTCAAATTTTTCGAGCCCTTTCTGCAACTCACCATACATCTGGTAAAGTCACATCGTTCAGGAGACTAGCGTGAACTGCTCTGTTGGCTTATTCCAGTAAACGTTAAATGCAAACTCCACGAAGAGTTTCGAAGCGTTGCTGTCTGTACGAGGAACACATCCGTTTTATCAGGCCCTCAAAACGAGTCCTTTTTAGCTGTCTTTTCTAGGAGCTGATGGAAAAAATATGTACAACGATCATATACACGGGTCATCTTCCAAAGCTCAACACACGGCTGATTTTTTATTGTATATTAATAAGACGTTGCCATGGTCGTTACAGAGACTCATATATATGCGCACTTGTCTCTATTGTTTGAATGATACCATTTTTCTGGCCACTGCCTAAATGTATTGTGTCCAGTTTGCATAATGCTTAAATCATAGAAGTTTCGGGCTCCCAATTCACTTTATTGGAATAACAGATGACTGGATGTTCTATCCAGTGAATCAGTAGTACAAAGTAAAAACAATAGAGGTCCTAGGGCAAGTCCTTGCAGCATACCCGTTGACAAAAGCAAGATGGAAATGAAATTGGTATCCTTTTTGTAAGGTTTTGCCAATAAGAAGCCGGGTATTTCGATGGAAAGTTTTACTTTTAATGCGGTATACCGATATTCTTTTGTGACACTGGACCATATAGCATCAGACAAAGCCAAAGTCAACTAAAGTGACGTTTGATGTAAGGCGTATGCTAAACTGTTAGTTATGTATGAACCATTTTACAAGAAACACATGTAGGGACATAAAATGTTATTAGCGTCCACAAGGTTTGCTAACATGACCCATGGAATACTAATCGATTTCGTTAGTCGATGGCAAACAGGAGAGTGCCAGTCAGAAGATTTACAATGGGGATAACAATATCTATTTCACCATCACGGGAAATGAGGCAAACTGTAATAGTTGATAGAAGGAAGTCATGCAATGGCTTGGTTAATAAACAAAAACTTCTCTTATTAGCCTTGGGAGTGTTTAGCTATAACCGCGAGGCAACGCACTTTATATATCGTGCACCGAGAATTTTCCGGATCAAAGAAGCCGTTGAAATTTTGTTAGTGTATTTGAGCTCCAAACGGCAACATATTGAAATCAGTTTTACTCGATGATGACACTAGTTTCGGTTGGCGAAAGGTCTGAAGGTAGAGGTTTAATATGGTTTTTTATGAATTTGAAAAGAATGTTTTCACCTGTAAGTGTTCTTACTGAGTACTTTCAACTGAGCATGAAGAAGCCTCCGATTCACTTTCGATCTACGCCGAATGTGCATTCTTGAAAAGGTCTGATCGTCTTTCGGCTCACTGGATTCACACTAGGTGAGTAATTACGCGCAGTTGTCAATACGATGACGGATTATTGTGGGAGGAGGGGAATCAGGATGAGTAAGTACCGCGCTTGTATGGTGAGTACGAATGACCACCTTGGTGCAAAATAAATTTTGTCCTGGTAGCCAGAAACAACCAAATTGTTAGTATCACGGAATATTGTAGATGATTCCTCAAGCTAGTTGGACCGGTCCGATAGAAATTAACGACCGACTGTTTCTTGGTGGTTTATTGGACCCAGTAACAGAGGGAGTAGAAGACCAGGCTGAAACGATCATTGTAGCCAAAGGGGACTTTCGTACTAATCTGCTCCATCCACTGGCTTTCAGTAGTAATTACCAGGTATAGCAAGGACATAACTTGTTCTAGACAGTGTCTCGCTTGAGGTTTCATGGATTTAGTCGAACTCTTATTTGGTACAGTCAATGACGTAGTTGAGTGAGGTCCATCTATTAAGGCTTGCTGAGAATTGTGCACCCAAGGCGCTTTGGGATCGTTGAAGTCGTTCAGGAGGAAGTAGATAAGAGGACTGTTGAATGTGAACAAATTCGCTCAAGTTATACGTAAGAGCCCTTTTGTCCAAAGTCAGCCTCGAAGACGACAGGTAAATAATTTCTAATAAGATCTAATTTTGTTTATAGGGACTGATTAGTAACCAAATGGTATCGGGCATTAGAGGAGGATGCTATCGCCGTGTGAAAGGCGCAGGTAAATTTAGACTTAACTAATTATCCGCACACATATGCATTCTATCGTAAACTCAGAAGGATGAGTAGATTAGTCAACAGTACAGATATTATTGTCTTCAATCTCCGGTATCATCCATGTTTTCTTCAGAGCTATAAGGCACAGGTGCATGCCAGATGCAAACTACCCTATTTTTCATGGCACTATCATGAAACTAAAACAGGTGATATATATACCATTTGATCTTGCCTCATCATAAGATGTTCACAGATTGCAAGTGTAACAGGGTCAAAGGTTGAAAGTATATGTTTTCATAGGAATGGTCAAAGAAGTTACTAGCGAGAGACAAGCCTTATCAGCTTCTTGTATCAACTCTTCCTTCGTTAAATTTGTAAGCGGTCACCGTTCACCACTTGAATTCGTGGAATATTGAAAACCTCCGAGTAAGTGAGATAAAGCTGATGTTGTGAATGCGATTGGGCCTTTGCAAAATGGAGCTGAACGTTATGTTCACTGTTTAATAGCCCCGCCGGTTTTGTCTGTTGTGTAGACATCCTTCTTTTTCTTACTTTTGCATGGTACCGGAGAGATTATTGAACTTTCGTCTCCTTCTGTGACGTTCAGCGACGAATGTTTTGAGAGAATGCTGTGGAAACTACCTTTGGGTTTTGCTTTGCTAGAAAATGGTTTAATTCTACCGAAGCTTAACCGGATGGTTGCTGGTACATGCTACATGACCTTGGAGTGTTTGCATTATTTTCCACTCACTTCATTGGCTGCGTCCTTTCGGGGGGGAGGGGGTTCAAAGCAGATCGTGTGCTACATAACACAGATGCTGCTACAACTACTTCCCGCTCACAAACAGAGCACCAGGTATACACACTTTGGAGACCCACTTGCCTGTCTGAAGTCACGGTTTTAACGACTATGGCGTTCTCATCACATGATTTCTATTAGCACAACCCCGAGGTGTTATCCTCGTCATCGAAATCGGTATCCTGTTTCTGCCTCGTATCAGGAACCTTGGCTACAAAATGTGATGTCGTGGTTTCAGCTCTGTCACGAGCCTTGATTCGTTTTCTGAAGTTCTTGCTACCTTTCATTCCTCAACCGACTTATATCAAGACAAACCTGCTACGTTAGAAAAGTTATTTTGCAGACCATCCGACCTTGTGATAAGCTCATTCGGGCTGACGGTCAGGAAAAGAATTAGCACTATGTATCGTTTAGCTTCAATCTTTTTGGCCTTCAGCCAGTTAGTTCAGGTACCGTAACAACCGCAAGTCGGTAACATACTTGTAAGCATTTATTTATTAGGCGTCAAAAAGTTTAGCTTTCTAGAAATGTTTTCATTGTATCCACCAGAGGCCGCGTTCGTTTTAGTCTCTAGGACCAATTGTTGCTCGTTTAATTGCTTCTTCCGATAGTTTTAACGTTTCTTTAGGGATTTTCAAAGGTAGGGTGGTGGCATAAAACACAGGAACTCTGTTCAAAACTCCTGAGTTGATTAAATATATTGGCGTGTAAAGTAACGAGCATCCAAACAACACAGTGCGAATCCAGTCAGTCGGCCAGTCATTTCCCAACGGTTGGCTGTATTATGAGTCTACTGTAACTGGTGTGAAACCATTCTTCATAGGCACAAAACTGCACATCACAGGACGACTCTTTGTGTCCTTGTTCGGAATTATCAAATCAAGAGAGCTGGAGTTACACTCAAATTAACTATCATTGTGTTGTTCACTAAGATATCGACCGTGAAAATATAGCTGACGTCAGAACAATTAAGGCGATTGCGTTGGCCTTGTTCCATTCCACTGTAGTGTATCGAAGTGACCAGAGGCGACGGTTCCTCACAAAAAGGTGCCTGGTCGTGACTACATTTCTGCTATTGCTGTTCCGTAGATTCAATGAAGAGCGGTCTCGGCAGTCGAATGAAGGACTGAAAGTGCCCTTGGAGATTCAGGACCATCCACCGTTTACCAACCACCATTCAACTGCGTATCATACAGTGCATGGCGAGACAGCCAAATAGAAAAAAGCGAAAGTTCTGTTTTTAACTAATGTACACTTAATGCATCAGTTTGTGGAGTTTTCTAAAACACACCCTTTTTGTATGACCATTGTTCTTTGCAAGTGACGTGGCACGAGGGTTGGGAAAGCATTTCCATCCCGCATGGACTGCGCACGCATCTTTATTTGGACGAACCGCCAAACATGCCGCAACTGTTCACGATGACCCATTTAGGTGTGTGTGTGTGTTTGTGTAGCATGGCGGACACACTTATGTCCGTCCTTTGGAGCCGTCTTTCAGCCGTGCACGCAAATATTGCTGACTAAAGCAACGACAACGACAACAGACTGCACTCCCTCGACAAATGCTCACGCTACGACCCGAAAAATTGCCCGCATAGTCTGTTCGAAATTGGGTCCAAGCTGTGCATATGCACGTGGCGATGCACTTTCTCCATTTACCTACAATTTATACAAAGACTAAACAACACTCCTAATTTCTCTCCCACCCTAACTCATCGCCTTCTGTTCTGGCCGCACCTTATGCCGACTGACTGTCCAGCCAGTTCACCGACAAGCCCAAAGCCGGCTTAACTTCACAATAAGCGGAGAGGTAAAAACCCCAATACGACTGGCCCATCCCACAAAACTAGTCGATCAGCTGACTCATCTGCCCTTATTATCATTATTATCATTATTTCTACTGCCATTGCTGCTACACAAACGGATTCTACTACATCTGCCAACATTTAAATTCTGAGAATGTATGAATAGGCGCTTGAGTGAAAGCACGGTGCGTTCCTAGTTGAACAGGAAATAGTGAAGGTCAGACACGACAGGGTCGAGTGCAACTTCCGCTTCCTTAGCAAAGAAGTCACTCATTGACATTGAGGGCGTGAGTTTGCTGCGTACGCAGACTACATAGGAGGTCAGTTAGCGAAGTGAACGTCCAGACCACTTTCAGATCGATAATACAATGAATCCATTGAATCCCACTAATGTTTTGTATGAGAAAACCATTACGGTTACACTGTGTATAAAGAACCGAGACTGCTTGTAAAGGGGACTAGAACACTTGTAGATTCTCCCCTTTTGCGTGTAGAGGTATGAATGTAGAGGGTTTCATCAATGGAAAGCACATATATCTAGCTAGGAGTTTCCTATTCGGACGACCTTTCTGATCAGAACTTAGAATTGCGCGAGCAGCCCTAACACCTGAACACAGTATCATGTGAAATACCGCCGTTACACTTGCATACCTCTTATTGTACCGACTGTTCGGACTCAGATTCAACCTTGTATTGCATACCTCAATCGTATTCACTTAGACTTTCAGCTGCTAGATAGATACTGTCGGTCGAATTACCATAGTAGTTGCATACAATTTCTCCCATTAAATAAGTCAGCATTGTCACATGTGTTGTTGTCCCTTTGTACAGCGGATTCTCAACCATCTTCTCCCGGTGATTCCGATGTCCGCTCCCCGATTCCATCTGGCTGTTACGGATCACGATACTTTCCATCAAATGCTTCTGGAACAATGCAGCCCCTCATGTGTCACTCAGCAAATGAAATGGTTAGTACATACATCTCTACTGTAGTCACCTGTTCCCGTGTAAATAAAACATGAAAGCATGAAATATTTATCTGTCTGCCTACTATGATCTGCTCCTGAAAATGACAAGTAAGTTGACGTAACCAAAATCTTCTCTACGTTTGTCATTGCTTGTTTTCTGCAAATATGTCAGTCATAGGCATGACAGGTTGCATGAACAATTTTTGAACGACTAATCACATAACGTGGTACGGTTATTCCGGCTGATTGAATCGCAATACAATCAAGTGAAAACCAATCAAAAATCAGTACTCATCATAAAGTTTAAAGCTCTTTCTAGAAAGAAATGTCAGCGAACCCGTACGATTAAAAACACTGATAGGGACCGCATGCATTGACTTGTTAAACTACAAAGGTATACAGAGAGTTCGATGTTCTTCTAGTTCGACCAAAATCTCTTGCCCTGAAGCTTGAAGTGTGTGAGGATGATCGGTTTGATAATCCTTCAGAAACTTATATGTTATTTAGGCGTGTTATAAACGTACTCGTTTAAACTGTGAGAATTTACCACAAAACTTTCAGTCACTTATTTGAGGTCTGGTCTGCATGCACTTCAACTGACCAACAGAAGTACTCAGTATTTCGAAATTGACTGTTGGATACAACCCACGGTAGTCGATACAGTCTGGAGCAAACTTTTCTTGTGGTTACCCAACCACCGAACGCTCTCCTCATAAGCAATTTCACTACTTCCTAGACAAGTTGTACACCGCTGCTAAACTTGTGACGATGTCAGATTCACTGTTAACAACACTATGGAATATACGTTTGGGGATGTCTAGTGCTGTGATACTCTTTTTGCTTATAAAGAACAATACTGACTGCGGAGTCTGACTAGAACTATAACGGTGAGGCCTCACCCCAGTATGTTAGCCGCTTCCAGGTAAAGGCTTATGCTGGTTTTGCTGCCGACTTCCAACAACAGCACTGATGTGTAAGGGCTGTCTCTACCTCTTTTTCTTATTCGATTAAATATCGTACGAGAAGTTGAGGAGTGCTCTAAGAGACTGTAAATAAAGGGGTGTGGGAATGCCCTCTGGATTAAGAATGATAAACTCGGAGTACGCAGAAGGATTCATTCTGATCTGCGGCACCTTATATGGAACTGGCAACATAGTCGTTTTACTACAAGTTTTATTTTGTCCGGCTGGCACAATCCGTTCACTGCCAAAATACGTGCTCCATAGCTGGTGGATGTCCAACTGCAGTCCCTCTTGCTTCTGTGTAGTTAGGGAGAGTCAAGTAGTCTGGTTATCTTGAAAGTTTTATCGGTTTTGACAAATTATTCGATGAAGTTACAAATCGTGCACTCAAGGACCGAATGATATTCGCCGTATTTTAAATGAAAACCCATCATGTCCTAAGAATTTAGTTGTATGATCAATCGTCTTATACACTGTTACACACTCCACCGAACTCGCGTAGATGATCAACAAGTGTTCCTCTTAAACCACCGACGTCTGCGAAACGTTAGCCGCGTATAGACTGAATTTCATTTTAACAACGACATGGTTTGTTGATATGTATGATAAGAGGACAAACTGCTGACCACTGAAGTTAGCCGTCTTCTCTTCAGTGGATTCGTTAGTTCGAACAGTCTTACGTACATCAACCCATCAGTTGTCGTTTTGCACTCTACATTCGCCGGAATGAACAGTAGGTGGCGTGTGCTCAGTAAGGCGGTAAAGCTTTTGATGGCAGGATGATCCCGACTTCTTGGTTAAGGCACACAGGACAACGAACATCCCTGTTTTGGATGGCTGCCTGGAATAGCACCGTATCACAGACAGCGGCACTTCTGTTGTGAGTCTTATGTGTTCAGCATTATTCATTCCTTTGCGTCTTACCTCCTCTAACGCCTCCTAATTTAAATTTACTGCAAAATTAAAGCTAGCTAAAGGTAATTAACTAAAGTGCTGTGTGAATAATGATGAGAGAAAAAGCATGTTGTGTATAAGTTCACTGATGGTTCTGTTGCTACCGTACCTTGGTTACTGTCCCAAATCAAGTGATTTGGTAGGGATATGTCAATCCGAGTGAAGCTGAACTCAATTCATTTTGATGTGATATACACTGGGTCAGAGTAACTCAAATTAATCAAGTTCACTGTTATAGATGAATCCTATTTCATAACATTATACTGGCTCTCCCCTGCATGTCGATCTGCACCGTGGTGGATTAGGGTTTGCATTCGAAACAAGTAAATTTAGAACCTCCTCGTTTTGTTGCATAGTAATTTATAAAGGACACATTAACTCAGAGTAGAACCAACCAAGTGAAACCTGGTAGCCTCCTTGGTCTTCCAGAGGCTCTATTTATTTCCTTACATAACCACAGTCTTAGTCAACTTTGAATAAACGTATGCACTTATATGTTTCTTCGTGTAGCACACGATTTCACACTTAACGGAGATGCATTATTTTGCATGTGTTTGCGTTGTACTTGTTAGTCTGATTTTTTCTCTTTTTATCCTTAATTTCATCACGTTAAAATGTGGAATCAAGTTAACATCAGATTATCGGCGGCGTCCACTGACTGATTTGGAAGAGGCCCAAATCCGTGCCACGGCCGCTGCAGCAGCGGATCTGAGTCCTTCTCGTCCTGACTACTCGCACTCAACTCCACTAATTAATGGTCACGGTTCTGCTTACGGCCAAAACGGACCTGAAGGGAACAGTATGTGTTATACACCCAATTACCACATGTTGGATTATGGGACAGGACCGTTTTTTGGTTCCAAAGATGAGGATGAGCAAGCGGACACTTTTGGTCAACTACACCCATTTCTCTCTCCATATAGCGCTATGGCAGTAAATAGTGCTGCATTTCATGCTCGTTTAGACAATATGTGCGTGGGTGGCAAGCAGAAGAGGGGAGTTCTTCCAAAACGAGCAACACAGATAATGAAGCAATGGCTGTTTCAGCATTTGGTGGTGAGTTACGTGTTGAATCTGTTGATTATTTGTTACTTTTACGTATGACGTTCTGATGGATACCTAGATGATTAGTCAACTCTAGTATGCTTGTGAGCACGTTTTGAAGTCTGGGAACCCATTTGGTGGGTCCATTCCACTTGAAAACGACAACGTAAATGAGTGATTCGTAGTTCTACACGTCATAGGTCTGAATCCGTTCCTTCTCAGTACTCCAATGTTTGACTCAATAAGGCTTAATTTCCTATTCGATTGAGTTCACCATTATGTCCTCCGAATCTCCCTGACCTAGACAGGACGATTATGCTTTGGCAGTCGTATTATTAGGATCCAACTTCACACTAGCTGAAACTCTTTATTCGGACTTAGATCAGGTCTGACCATCAGCTGATCTCCAGCTTTTGTGCCTCTGTGGTAAGTATGTTGACCACCACGTTACTGACTGTGCATCAGATAAATCAAAACTTTCAGCTCTGATTGTCAGGCCATCTCGGGAGGTCACTAGTTAACTGTCCTATTAACTCAAATTCATAACCGCTCGATGGGGACTTTTCCAGTGGAATGAGGTGTTGTGTCCTCCGAAAGTTGGTCGATAGTGTTTTACTTACTAAGCACATGTTCGGGATAATTTTTGCCAGCATACTGGCAATACATAAGTAAACTTCCTAGGTTAGTGAACAGTGGTCAGTCATAGTTGTGAATATCAGAACAAAAAGTATACTAAAGGGGTTTCAGTAAAACTTAGCGGGAAATTATCGCGCTCGGTTTCTTTGTATATAACAACCCTCTGGGCTGTAAGAGAGTGCCCATGTATTGAAGGCGCCTATTTTAGGAGTACGTGCGTTATTCTACCTAGTTAACACGCGTGCTAACTATCCTAGACGAACAAAACTGTTAGCTGTCTTTCAACATCCACCAATGCATTATGACACACTGTTGTCAAAACCACAGAAGGCTTGCGAAATGGGAATAGAACGGGCAATTGTCAAAATGTGATAGCGCACCCGCTGGCAATTATATGCTCCAATATGTGATATTCGATTAATGTTGACTGCCTCATGGACTATCAGGGACGACAGTGCACAACCCCTAATAAAAAAACAGTACAAGAATAAATTGACAGTGTCGATGTCAATCACTTGCCAATTAAGTAACGGTCATTGACGAAAATCTGAAGCTGAAATTAGAAAAGCGGAAGTCACCTTGGTAAAATGCTTGTCTCTAAACTAGTTACAAGAAATAAATCAGATAAACAACCGTTACTGGCGTCACTCGCTTATTTCCGTCCAGAAATCCGTTCCAATAATAGGGTTGCTCCTGTAAAGGTGCATACTACTGCAATCACCGCTCGATGTTGGATCACTTTTCTGTGCAGCTATGCGTTCTCCGTTTACTTACGAGAGTGAATGACTTCTCGGGTATGTCAGAAAAATATATTAATCTGTGTCATCTGTGGCACGAAGTGTTCCACTTCGTTCCAATTCACTGAGTTTTAAAAGGTGGTATTTACCGTAGTTTTTTCTAACTTCGTTATTTTGACTTAACCACTTGCCATATTGGCAGTTTCATTTAGTGGAATTTATTCATTAGACTCCTCCTGTTTTATCGTCAGCCTATTCATTGTCATAAAAGAATGACATTTATGGCACCTAGACATCTCCTGTTGTTGTGACACCTTGAAACTTTCAGTGGGCTACTTGAGTTTTTCACTCGGTACGAGAAGCACCTAAACCACATTACTGAACCCATAAGTTATCCAGTCCGATGTAGCTACGGCTGAGTACGATTAACCTTGGAGCTACTGTGTATAAAGTACCAGTTCTTTTAACTGCACAATGAATAGGTATGTTGCCTCATTCTGTGGTGATCAGGAGAAAGATGGTTTCATTATCGCGCACGTGATCTGCACCTAGCCTTCTATACATGCTAACTTTTTTGGGTGCTCATTTCAGACAGTCTGTATGTACTCTCCATTCGTTTCAAACAGGTTGATCTATGGCTTTTATGTCCGCCAACTTAGCTTTGAGACTCACTTTCAGCTTCATCCTCATTTCCACATCAAATGGCTTGCTGTACTTTCCTCATCTTAATCATGTTTACTGATCAGCTGCCAACAGTCACTAGCAGATGTAAACCTTGAGGTACTCGCTGGACTGTAGGTGGGGCGACGTGAATGATGCACATAAACGAATAACTAAGTATATTGTAAAGGCTATCACTCATTATAGGTCCAGTGAAACTTAACCCTGTTTCACGTGATCAGTGAATAGTGGGTTTTTATAGCACCAGACCTGTACGACAAACAAATCAGCATTAGCATTTTGGCTCAGTGTGCTTAGCTTCTACAGGGTGTTTGATATGTTACTTTGAATATGTGCACGCTATTACCTTGTAACTAACTTCAATAGACATGCTCACTTCTCACGGACGACTACATTGAAAGCGTTTATCTAGAAAGTTATGTTTGCCTGTTAATAATCAAAGTGGTTGAGGTTGTTGAAGTTGGAGTGGTCTAAAGGTTTGATGATTTGTTTGCAAGTACATGTCCGTATGTTGAATTTAGTTTGAGCCAAATGTGTAGGACAACAAAATGAGGACACACTGTGGATCCACCGTGCAAAGCCCTCCAAGATCATATTCGTCTGGTTGCGTGGAGATTCTGTGAAACTTTAGGGATCTAAAGAGACCTGTCGCATGTACCAGCGGGTACCGTAGCTATGATTCTTATGTGTTCCTTCCTAAGGATACCATAGCGTTTATCAAGATATCATAGTAACAACGAGATAGAACATAAACTGGCAGAAAAACTGAGTGCTTCTGAGGTCTGGTGCTCCTTAGCCCCAAACTCATTTGTTCAGGTTATCCGTGTCATTGTGATATCAACAGATCCGACTGAGAGCACCACTGCGCCCAGTGGACACTGTTATCAAGGCTCAACAAACTGAGCCAGTACTGCCTCGTACTTTTGGTTCTACCCATTAGCATATTTGGCAAAGAAATTCATCACATCAATCAGTTCACTCCTCCCTGGACTAACTGTGCATGTTTGACCTCGAGGACCTCAACGTTAGAAATCAGATGTGCACTCTTGTTACAGTAAGCGCAGCACTGATATGTCGCTGAGGCCAATCAGTTCACTGCGCGACATTTAAAACGATCGCGATGGTGGTATGATACTGAGGACTGCTCGTTAAGCCCAGCAGGTAAGGCAGCTGGTTTACCCCTACGTCAGTTGTTAGTAGCATTCCAACGTAGGCAGTTGTAGAAAAGACCGTTCACCCATGGTGTCCTATGTTTTACTAGTCTGCAATGATGTTGTCATTAAGTCTGTGGTGCAACGAGGAAGATTGTGTTTATTACATTGGTTGTAGAAGAATATGAAGATCTTTGAATCAACCCCAATTGCATCACCCAGCCTAAACTTCATTAGCACACCAATATTAAATGTTATTTAAATAAAAAGTTTTTTGGGGAATCAATGGACCACTAGATTCAATAACAAGATGAAAAGATTATGTGACCTCTGAAGTCAATATACTACGTTCACTAAAATGTGAATATGTGGACTTTAAAGTCGAGGCTCAATATTCTGCTCATAATAAGTTTATCTAAAGAAAATCTCAAAATGATGGTGCAACCGCTGTATTCTACTTAGTAGCAAAACCACCAGTAATATGTGCGGAAAATTATCGGTTCTTGTTCAGTGATAATGAAAGCAGCAAACTTAACCAATCTGTCTATGAAAGATGGTCAGCATAACTTGATGGACGATTAGTTTCCTTTTGGACGATAAAATATTTCAGCTCTTAACCATAGCAATGTATCTTGATCGGTGAAAACAGATCTCACGTGAAGCCCAGAGAGAGTTCGATATTGAAAACACACCTTGTATGAATCAATCCGTGATCACGAGATAGATGGTCGACCGTTCTCAGTCAGTGTGTAAATTCACGCGAGGACCTTTCTAGCCTTACAGTACTCATGAGGAGAAGAATACATCTGAATTTACATGGCCAAAGTTATTGTCAGACAGGATTATGTTATCCTTTTCCGGAATTAATAAAATGTTTGATCCTCACCGAATAAAGAGTGCTTGCGATTAGAGATGGCTTTTACATTATCTGAAAATGATCTTTATCGTGGCTACACCTACAAACTAAGAATCCGCTCTTGATGAACACAAATGAGCTAATACGGTAGCATCATCAGAGGTATGGATGAACAAAATACGACCACTGCAATATACTTACTGCTGTATGTAGTGTAGATAGGTGAGTTTACAAAGCCCAGGTTCTGCACAGTTTTTCTTGGTCTATTTCGAAAGTAGTGATTACGGCCAATTCACATTAGGCGTTACCGCTAGGTCAAATTTTGTTGATTGGACGATCAGAGTCGACGAACATCTGGGTTCCACTCCCAGGAGAGCAACTGTCAACAAATCAAAGTTGACAGAAGGTATTTGGAACATGCCAACACCCGTGTGTAAACATGTCCGTTCATAAAGAGGGAAAGAAGTCGTTCGTACTGAAACAGCACCCGTGCATATGAATGTTAATCGGAACCATGTGTGAAGAAGAGGTAGGTGGACGCTATGGAACTTTTCATTTCGGTGACAACTTCGTTGTCGTTGTGTTTGACCTGCTGTAAGAAAACTCATAGATGACTTCCAGAAAACTTCGATCTACTGTTATTAACTGATCACAAGAAGGTTAGTTTAAGTGTGTATAATTGCCTCATGGAGACTGGTAGGCAAAACCTTTATTTCGCAGAAGTTATGAGCATTTGCATTCAGTGTATAACCTACTTCACTTTTGTACAGTATAAGATATACGAACTTCTTGATTCCTAACGGGGAAAGGCTAAGTTCGCACGATCGAAACCAAAACTGTTGGCTGACTACGTGCTTTGGGTAAACCACGGGATTTATGACGTTTCTGCCGACTGATTCACGTGTGTATTCTATCTCATGTAGGTAACTTACACGTGAAACATCTCGACAACCATGGACTACGTTATATGTATTTGGGTACTTACCATTAGCATGTTTGCGTCGTTCGACAGTGACCTGCCTGATGCAATGCTGGCTCTTCACTCGATGCGTGCCAGCAGTACAACCTGTCAATTAGTGTTTGAATCGGCCCCTAGTACATCCGGCGTGTATGCGCACACAGAAACCAATCAGCTGTTGTCCAACCAACAAGAAGCCCAGGTGGCGACCCGCAGTGGTCTAGTTAGTTAGTTGTTTGACCGGCCCAAGTAAATTGAGGTCCAATCTTATCCGCCCTCAGTACACATACACTGGGGTCACAGTGCTAATGAGGTCCCATGGAGCGTTGCCTAATCGCTCTCCACCGTCAGTTGTGTAGTTTCATTCGTGTGTATGTGATGGAGGGACAGCTGCACACAAACCTCAGATTAGTCAAATATCCATCAATCACTGACGCCACTTGGCACACATCTGTGGGTGAATGCTGACATTCTATGTTTGGGTCTTGTAAATAACGTCACCAAAACAGGGTTTTAACAAGACCCCACAAGAAGGCTTGTAATTTGATGACTACCTACATTTGGCATGCTATAAACGCCGTGAAAACGGAGTATGAATTAGCAAGTATACTATAACTATTGTCGATTCATTGCTGGCAATTAATAGGGGCATTTTTGTTGAGGCTAAGTGAACAATAATAATAACTGATTTCGTCTGTCGCGTCCCCATAGACTATCCGGTATGCCCCTTTAAAAAAGAAGCACTATATTGGACTTCCACGCTTGTTAGAGTTTGTTAATAGTGAAGTAATGGATTGAACTTAATATGACACTCACCGTATTCTCCCGTAAACAAATGTGTCTGAGATTACGGATATAATACTTCAGTTGTGTTTGATTTGTGCCTAATGAAGTCACTGGATCAGTAGTCAACACCGTCGATATATGGAAGCTTGACCGATCATAGCAAAGATATGTAGTACTGACGAGCCCCAACAAGGATGGAGTGCGAATATAGTGCTTCTTTTCTACAGTTGCAGACCGAAAAGGTCATGAGGTCGAGCAAGCTTCGATCATTAGGGGTTGATGTTCAGTGCACGTTATCCATTCACTTTCCTCTTCTAGGCTGTACTTTCAATAATATAGATCACCTGACAGATTGAATTAGGTTGCAGTAGCAACTTGTTAACTGGTGGCCTTAAGTTCTGCACAGATGCATAGATTCAGTTCAGTTTGAGATATAATTCAAAAACAACACATTGACTTTCAGCGTTCGTGCAATAAGATGTTTGATTGAGTTTTACACAGAATGCCTATCTGACCAGGGAGAGTAACCGCGAACCTAGCAGTGTTTCCCACTAGGTCAGACCACTAAACACATGTTACTTGTGCTACAATTTTTAGTGCTCAGTCGTGATCGAGAATATAAAAATAAAACAGATCACACAATTGATCAAAATCATGCTCTTATAAGAATTTTCTGAATGCATAATTTAGCAGGCTGATCAGCTTAACATACAAGGTGTACCACTTCGTTACTTCACTCTACGTTTGAGGAATAATATTTTTACAGACTACACTTTTGCAAGCATTAATTATGAGGACGGTCTAGGAGCAGACATGTTAATTGTTCCTTGTGTTGAATGTTCGACCAGTGTTTCCTTTCGCATTGTTGAAATGTGGGAAGTGTGCTTCGTACTGTTTGTCACAATATTAGGAAACAAAGCCATCGAGATTGTACACTGTTAACAGGAATCATCTATATACATTGGAAAACCTGTGGTGATCAGTTATTCACTAGCTTACATTTGTGTCAAAACGTTAGAGCAGAAAAGGTACTGATAGTCAGGAAACATTCGAAAGATGGGGCATAGCTGGTATGTGAACGTCAACCAGGGAGCTGATGGCGTCCAACTGTAGTACACGGTGTCGTGCCCAAAACCCAATACAAGCACTAGTCACCTAGTCCTGTTTTCCATCCTAACCCATCACAAACTAACAAAGCACATCGGAACATGCAATGGATTTACATACATAAGACGCCTTTGTTAACACATTAAAATTAGCGTGGGTGATCGAAGGTACCTGTCTACCTCGAAGGCACGGGGTCATACAGTTTTTGATTTGAAAGTACCGACGGTGTCAGCAAGTTATGCCAAGACCTGACGGTAAAAATTATGAAGTCAAGTAATACTGTTTTAATTTCGGATCCTTGAAGCCATAAGCCGTACAAAAGTTCTATCAGGCTAGTAATTGAGGCAGCGTCGTCAGCGAAATTAACCTGGATGCAATACAGCAAATAAACCATGTAGAGCCAGTAGTTTTGTGTATGGAAACTCTCCGTTCATCTTTCCTACTGACGTAGTCAGTTGTTCTGTTACAATTGGTCCATAGACACTCAAATGTGGTGTGCGGTGTGAGCTCTTTCGATTGTATCTACAAACGTTTTTTGAAAGTTAGATTCTTGTTGTCATGGTCGGTCTAAACTATGTATTAGCCGGACATCTGTTAGCTTTGCAAGTTGGATAGACTACAGCTGGATAATTGGTTAGTTCAGGACAAACACTTTACTGCATATCGTTTGTAACCCAGTATCAGCGACCGATATGTCACTTGTTCAAATAACAACTGTGATGCAGTCATTCAATAATTCGAAATTCCCATCCACCACATTATTTATCTAGTGTCAGACGAGAGGAATGTAATGATTTTGTAGCTTCGTAACATACATCTAGCAGTTAGATCAGCATGAACTATTTCTAGTTGTAGTTTCCGTTGTCCTTGTTGACCTTGAAGCCCGGAAATTAAAATATGGTTTTCTTTTTATTTATGGATTTTTCATCATCGACCGACACCCGGGTGGTGATTTCCATTTTATCCGACTCATCAGGAAACGACCCACACACATTGGCCTACCACTTGGTACACTTCGTTTTAATAGACACGAATAAATCTACAGTATATCACCTACTTAATGGTAAGAACATAATCCCGGGTATATATGGAAAAACTCATCACATTCACGTTTCACTTTATTTATTGTTCCTCAGTTTGGTGCATCCGTTCTGACAATATACGTTAAACTACTCTCCGTTGTGGTAACAAAATAAGATAGACCAAATCGTATAGAAACAGACAGTCACAGGTTCACACCTACGCGCATTACTGATAAAATTGGCATAAAGCGTCCCTACCGTTTCCTTCAGTAATACAACAGCTGAAATCTCTACATAAGCGAGAAATCTATGGTCCACTGTCAGTGATTGTTAAAATACAACTCACCGTCTGGACTGCGCATTTGTATGTTAAGGGGCATTTCCCAAGTTTCCTCTTTTTTTCTTTTTATCGGCTAAATGTATCAAGTCTATCGCAAAAAGTTGTTCGGACCCTATAGGTTGATCGGTAGCACTTTGGGAAAGTTTCTAACCCCTACCTTCTATAACTGTAATCAACTGTGCGTTCGCTCCCTATCCCGCAGCTCAAGATGGCCTGGACAGACGTGAGAGCTCTTGAAACTGGAACCGCCTGCTGGTTTAGACACCCTCACCTATTGAAGTTCTGGTACAACCCCGTTCACATGTGAACGTTGAATTTGTCCAGTTTGAACTCTAACATAAATAAACCAATCGGTGAAAATACAACCCCTCATCACCAATATTCACGCTTGACCAAATAACCTAAACAAAAGCCGTTGACCAAAAATTAATTCTCAAGAGGTCTGTCTGGTCCCACCCACTAATGCGTCAGACGCATCACGGTTAACAACCGACTTTACGGATTCATGTGACGAGCTGTAACAATTGACTTGACTAAAGATTGCTTTACAGAAATATGCTCAATGCAAGTAAAGGACAGGCTTATCGTACAGAACGATTACATGTAACGATCTACTCTTAACCACAGAATACATAAATAATCGTAATGACAGAGTCGTTAGACGGTAGTTCAGTCTGATCTTTCCTTACGTGGACGAATGATCCACATAAACGTTGCAAATCAACGGGTTCGCGGGGCTTAGAAATAAATGAGAAAGTTGTGTTTGTGTTTGATTGCTGAACTGTTCTTTTGGTCATGATTCTCCCTTGATTGCCACATAGGTGACATGTGGCGATGCTAATGTGTTTGAAGGATTGTGGGGATTGTTGATATTCCCTCATCGCTGTTTTTCTTTCCAACGGTTCTTTGCAGCAACAAAGATACAAAACAGACTGACGGTGAATAACGACTCATGCGCGAGTTTATTATGGCGTTTGTTTCATAATCACTGGAGTCGGCATATCAACGCGGGTGCTTAGGATACTTACTGAGGCTATGCTGAAACTCGGTTTGTCCCAGAATCCTGGATGGTATGACTTCACAAGGTGAAGTGGCATAAGTGGTAGGTGTTCAGTGGTAGAGTATTTACCGAAAGTACACTGTGAGCCTTGTATTTGTTGTTCATCAAATATGCGTATCCAACTGACTTCCACTACACATCCTTCTGTGAGAACACAGGCGCAAATTAGTTACCATCACCACATTTCAGCATCTACCGTTCTTACAGTATGGTACCTAGCCGAGGTTCACCGGCTGCTTGTACCTGATGAGAGTTTCAACGGTCCGTTTGATTAGGACAAGTTGTGGTGGTTGTCACTCTTCGAAAACGAGAACGGGATGGACGTGATAAATTTTGGTATGTGATGTAGTGTAACTACCAGGTCCGTTCTCTAACACTGTTCAGCCACATTCGGACGGAACTTGTGGCTGTAGTGTATGGGTTGTGGTTGCAGAATTCAAACAAACGGTGTGAGTGTATTGCACTAGAGGTTCATAAATTAAAAAACCATATCAACAAATAAGAGATTATATAATGTGTGATCGACGCACATCAATCAAGTTAGAGGTGCAATTACACCCACGAAAATAAGTATAAATTTACAGCCGACATAACCCTGGAACTCCTGGACATCCTACTCTAAAACGCTAACAGTGATCAGCAAGAATAAAGGATGACTAACCGGGTTTGCTGTCTTCAGGTATGCACTGCGAAGGATCAGCTGATCCTGCGCTGGTCACATGAATACCCCCTAAAACCGCGGGGAGTAATGACTTCGTTGCTGGTAAAACAGCGTGTTGCTGCTACTACTGCTATCTCGCTGTGGCACACAAGGTCATGTAGCTCCAACCGTGATCAGGTAAACAGCAGGAAGTTTAGACTCATCTCCAACAGCGTTTAACGGGCTCAGCAGGTGTCATAGTTTTACCTCAAACTCACCCAAACACTCCGAGTATGTGATGCAGCAGACGCACTTTGGGCTTTTACCCGTGGTCCACGTGGAGTTGGTCAATAGGTTCTTAAATCTTAGTACCGAAGTTTGTAAGCACGCCGTCGTGCACACAAATCCAATGGTATAACTTCCCCTGAGCTTGTTAGGTAATGAAACTCTGTGGGTCAGGCCTTGTTTTCGTCTAAACGCGGACATTAATTGTACGACGCGCCCAAAAGGGGTTATGAGTTCGAGTATGTTGGTTCATTTTTGAAAAAATCGCAAATATGTCGAGTCTCAGTGGTTCTCTTTGGTGTTAAATGGCTCACAGTGCCTTAGCTGACAACCACGTATGATTAAACTTATACCAGTGTATGCCACTGAGCGTTCACCGTTCAATAGCTTACCCATGTATATAGACTTGGGTATTTACTTCGGCAAGACAGCATCTGTCACATGCATTTCTAAACCGGAGCGCAGCACGTATTCACTTATATCCTTTTTAATGACGGTGATCACGGTCAGCTTTGCCCTTGAGGACTGTCACATTCGTGACGTACAATCCACCTTTTCGCCTGTGTGTGTGCGTTTCGTATAGCTACAGACTTCGATGTGATATGTATATGTTTATGAAGCTGTCCGTCATGCATACCAACGCCGACCACTAGCATACCTTCTACCAACTGCATACGGCCCGGTGCGAAGATACCTATAGTCGTGAGAATCGACAGTTACTATCTTTTTCTGCGCACATGGGGGTCATGATATACACTGAAAATTTTCAGAACGAAGACGTTCACTGTCAGTGCTTGTTTATACTACGTGCTGGTGGGTTTCATTTCAGGAGAAAATGAGTATGCCATAGGTTTATTAAAGTGCGCATCAGCGAATACATACACCAAGAAGTTCACAGGGACTCAGTACATTAGGTGAAATTTGACAGATATGTTTGTTATGGCGTGCTTTTGTGGTTCCATGCAAAGCACGGTTCGAACGATGTGGACAGACCAAGAGCAATATCAGCCAAATAATGTTTGAGCAGAAAAGAACGTCAGATAAAACGAGAGCTTCTTTCCGTTCAACGGTACTTATAGATATGTAATGGTTCTATGTTAGATTAGAGTTAGATGCTTTCCGTACGCATGGGGTATGTAGAACCAATATATGAATATCTGATACCAACGGTAAATACGCTTAAATTGGGCTCCGAGTGTGCTGCTGAGTCTGGGAACAGGTCAGAGAAACCTGATTCGGTCGTCAGTCAATAGTGCAGCTCCACAGTATTCGATGTAAAAGTGGCCTCGCTATTCCTTGACTTGCATAATGAAGCATTACTCCATTAACGTAAGTACACAAAGCCAAGCATGAAGTGAACAGTAATTGCTTTGTTCCCTTCCCTCTCGTTCTGTCTGTAGTGTTTGTTTTACTGTAGTCTTGATAATCACGAGGTGTTGAGTAAAAATCGGGGTACACTCCCCGGTGATTCACTCACACTGCATGCTCCTCAACTATGCCAAATTTCTGAAGTCTCCAGGATAGCTTTAAACAAACACCTTCTTCCAACTCACGAAAACTGCCAAAACCACATGACTTTAATATAATAAGAAATAGGGAAATGTATACGCGTGAATTAAAGAACTACAAGACAAAGTGTCCTTGTTTACAGTCTTGTAAAAATGTGTATTCTGGGGCATGTTTACTCGCATATATATATATATATATATATATATATATATATTGAAATAAACAACTAATCAGTGTCAGCATTTCACGAACAAAGTCGTTTTACTTTATTGACGGTGAACGTGTCCGATTTCATAAACCACCCGGTTACCTTCACTGAAATTAGAAATATGATTGTTAACATTCGAAACCTAAAACGACAGTACATCACAATATTTGATGAATAACTTTTTAGACTGAAAAATTAACTACTCAGTGGGGACGTCTAATATAGAAAGACATGCTGATGCTTGTTTCATGTGTGCTACATGATCTGGTCAGCCGCTGGGCACTATTATGAGTGAAGTTCAGCGGAGTTGTGTAAATGGCAATGCACAGCAGTGGACTGTACATGGCCTTGTGCAATATGTTGGCCTTACTTAGACCACCTAAACAATTTCCTGTTTTTACAACGATGAATAGCAGTGTCATAGATACTGCACAATTCTCTTTATCAGTGCTGTCTCACCGATTAGACCCCCAACACCGTATGTAACCTCTGGGGGTCAGCACTTGGTGGGCAAATTCTAAACTTGAAGTCATGTTTGTATAATTTAGATATGCATTATTGAGATAGGTTTTGTAGTCCAGATAAATGATATGAATTACTCAATAGTTGCTTCATGTCAAAATTCAAAGTCCCATATAATTCTCATTGTGTGCTCTTAAAATATCACTGTTTTAAAAGAGTGCAAATCGAATATAGACCAATACCTTTCTTCCGAAAATATTTTGCATTTAGCACTTTATTGTGAAGTTGAGTGGGTGATCACTGTATCCAGGATCATCGTAGTGACAGGTTTTCATAGAAGCAGACTCCAGAGGAGTACGAACTGCTCAAGGGTAACTAGTTCCACAGGGGCTATTTTATGATGCCCGGCCCATCCCTTAAAACAGGATTGAATACAAAAACACTTACGATGATGTGTTTTGGGGATTTGGCTGCTTGTTACGGAATTTAGGGGCACACGTTAGTGTCACTAGGGTAACACCATCCCCTTTGATTTTTCTACCCTGATCAAAGCTCGTAGTGTCATTTACTTTTGAATGAAGTTTTTCATGCAAAAGTTTACATAAAACTGTTTCGTTTAAACATGTGTGAACGGCATTTTGCTGTTTTGAATGACGTCCGATGTTGTGCACTTACAATAACGTCCAAATCCAGTGGCCAGGAGATAAAACTGTTTGAGTACTAATGAGTAGTTGAACAACGCTCACCTTGGGTTACAACCTTTGCATTCACATACACTCTCCGGTCAACCCTTTTCGAAACGAAGCAACAGAATCAAGTTTCCTTCTTGTTTGAGCTCGTCATTGGTGCACATCGTTGAGTGGGAAGTCTGTCTGAATGCGAAGACTGAGAGCAAACGTGAGCGATATTTAACCTAAAAGGTTATTGTTGTCCGCATTCGTAACTCACTCGACAAGTCTCAACGTCAAGACTCTCCTGTACGGTTTGTTTAATTGCTGTGACACAGTGACTGCATTAAACAGAAGACGATTTAGCAAAGTGATCAGACTAGCATGCACATAAATGGCGCAGACAGCCGTTGCACTTCTTCTGCTTGGTAACCTCTGGTATCAGGCTGAAAATACTTGATTGCGCCGTACTGTCCTCCAAAAGAGATGGAAATCTTATCACTCGTACTCGCTTATAGGTAAGGCTAATACTCAAGTTTACCAAGTTATTTTGCCAGATTCTCAGCAGTCAGTGTAGTTAAGGCGAACAAACCTTCCAAGACAAACACAACATGTTTGCTAAAGTTCTATCATCACAGTTAGTTGGGAAAGTCTTTACTAGTGGTCCGGTTGCCGTCGTAACGTATGTTCAGTTCCCGAGTTGCATGCGGGTAGAACACCCATTCTCGTACCTCAAAGAACGCTTGGAATAAGCCTGCGACCGATTACGAATTCACAATTTTCTAACTAATTGCAAGTAGCGGCTTGCAGGTAAAGTCCCATTCCTGACATGTAAGGTTCGTCTGATCAGAGTTTTTTCCGCCCCTTATCAACGGTCCGTAGGCTTTACGATAGGTAAGTTGGGACTGACGTAATTAAAAAAAAACCCGGATTAAGTAGAGATGAAGATTTGCTCACAATGCCTCACATTTAGTCAAACTCCCATGTTTGACATATATTGATTGCGAGTTCCATAAGCGTGTGTTGCTGATTGGAGTAAGCTTGAGGTTTATTGACAATGTATATTTTCAAATATGTAAGTGTTCGATATTTTGATAGGTTCGTCCGACGATTACCAACAAGTCGATCTGAAATGATCAATTACCGTCTGTTTGAGATATCTCTTGTGGTGTGCGCTTCGTTGTCGTCAGTTTGAAGCGGAAACACTAGGAAATAGCTGGAAACAATAGGTCGTATTCGAGTACGAACAATAATATTGATAGTGAACAGAAAATAGTGAGAAGCAATGAGAGTCAGCGATACCTTTCTAGGATCAGCCACACTGAATATAATTTTTAAGTTTCTGCGTTATACTTAATAGGAAAGTATTTAAACGAAAACGCCGTTTTTGAGCAGGATTCAATGAATGGTTTCTCAACCACTGTGTGAGAACTAGTCCATGTTTGCTTACGCCAGTGGCTAGCTGACGAAGACCAACGCCATGGTGATATGACCGCGTAATTGGCCAACGTTACTAAAGATAATGGAAACAATAATTAAGGTTGTGACAATAACAATACTCCTTACAATGGCAACACTACCAACCAAACAGACTCAAATTTCAGCCAACTCGGTCATCTGCTTCCAACAATCGGGTCTGTACAGTTACCGTACCGTTGTACACGACAGACAAGAGCAGCACTCACAAACCAGCAAACGTTTGTTTGGGGAGGTTCTACTTTGCGTGGCGGCAATGGGAACGCATGTATTGCAAGCATGTGTTCGCAGGTGTTGTGGAGGAGGACAGAGATCGTGTTCGGTTTCTGTACCCCTCCCGCCACTGCCGGTCCGACCCTCTCCTTCCCAACCCCTTACCTATCCCACCCTCACCTGTTAGCCTCAGTTAACTCAATGTGCGTGTTAAAGTGTTGGTATGTACACGCCTTTGTGTGTCTGTAGGCATGGAGGCAAACGGTCAGAAATTAAGTCCGATGAGGCGTAGAGCGTCGGGACTGTTTGCTAGTTTTAATAATATAATTTGCCTATTGTGCGGTTTTGTTTGTTCCAGTTAGCGGCACACATTTGAAGGGTCGCATTGTTTGGGTGAATTGAAATGAACATTTATGTGAATGCATGTCTGTGTAGGCTTTATGTACATGCGTGTGCGTGCGTGCTAGCATTTTGTTTTCCATTCTTTTACACAACAAAGGTCTTAGTTACTGTAAACTGACGTCGTAGTATTTGGTCCTAACTGATTGCGTTCACTCACCGTAAATAAAAACATACTCACCAGTAAACGTATATATGTGTCTGTGGGCGTTCGAGTAGGACCGAGCATTTTACTTTAAGACGGTAATACTGGCAACTCTAGATACATATGATTAGCAAAAAAAACAATGTATGTCATACGCTAAGTGTACCATTTTTCACGAAGACGCTGAGCAACGCATAACGACAAAACAACGACCCCAAATAATCAAAACAAGATTGGATCATAATGCCACGGTACTATTCAACAAATTGTCAGAGGAGATAAGTAGACAACCTCAACAGTTTCGATCGACAGATCGTTTCCAGGAAATGTATTACAGTTTGGTGCAGAACAGGCTAAGGACGAATTATAATCACATAATATGGCCTTCATATCCAGGAGAGTTCTTCCAAGCAGTCAAGAGGTTTAAAGAAAACGGGAACCAGTCAATCTCCAATAGGGTGGTGCATGCACCACTCAAGTAAAGTACAATAATAGGCAACTGGTTGTTCGCACAACTATCAAACTGACAAGATACAGCAACACATTTAGGCCAAGGTCTAATTAACGGTAAGAAACAGGAGAAGTGGATCACACAGCGGTAGATGCTTGAGAAGATAGGCTGGGGTCGGATGTTCACCAGTGAACTTGAAAAAGTGGTAATTCAATTCCAAAATGTTTGTTTGTAGCCATCTTCATGGGCCAATGTCGGTATAGGTCGCTAACCAGTGCTTGGCGTCTTCTTAAGGTGGCATCTATGAATAGTCGACCTTGTGGTAGGACTTGGATTCATCCTTCCCTTAAAACCAAATAGCCGTGAATACCAGTTATTTTTATGAAGTACATGTTTAAACGCATGACGTGTTTGTCTGATGTGAAAAGGAAACTCGAAGAATCACACATTCGAGTTGTTATCCTTGAAATAACAAAAGTTAGCCAAAAAATGTACAAGCGGAGTAATAAATTTTGCAACTTTTGCCAATGAGACTCATTAATGAAAACGTTGTCTATAAACTAATGACTTATAAAGGAACACTGAGACGTTATTTTTAGAACTGAAGAACAGAGTCTTAAACGATGAGAGTTAAACTGACTAGTTATAATTAAGCACAATATGTGAATAGACGCACCAGACTTTTGACCGATCAACGGTTCTGGATTCTCCGCAAGTTACATTTATGCGCCTGACTATAGACAACATCCAAAACACCTCTGGTAACTAAACGTCCTTTGATATACTGTTCGGGCAGTTTGTGAACCATATTAGGATATTAACAATGGTCATTCGACTATTTGTATTATCAATACATTTGCAAGTCAGCAATGAAAACGGTGACTAATGTAGTTTACATTAACACAAGTATGTGCAAGTTAGGCATACGTTGTTGTGAAGATCTGCAGGCAAAGTAAACATTCTCGTGATTTTCTTACATAACGTCTTCTCAGTTAAACAATGACGATTTGCACGATCCTTTCATTGAATAACTAAGCGTTCCAAAAATTTGTTTACAACACTCTTTCAAGGGGTTCTTGAGAGATTATCTCGTTCGGGATTGTATGGCCGTTGCATATCCTAATGCTATGCCCCCTTATTTGTCGGAAATCATCGAACAGTTAAACTTTATTTACCAACCGGCCTTATAAACACAAACTGACACTAAATCACATAGCTAATAAAGAAATGACACAGTAATCAGGCATTCATCATTATGATTCCCAACTACACATGAGGTAACGTTGTGTAGTCCGGTTACCATAGAATGGAAACATTAGCAAACGTGGGGGCGACCAAGTCTATCACAAATTGGTATTGATATAAAACGTGTGCCGTATTTATTCAAAAGTTATCGCAGAAGACAACTGGTTAGACGGAGAGGTTGCATGCACATAGGCCAATCAGCTATAAACGGCTCAAACACTGGATGACTGACGGAGTGTCCATAGCGTTTCTGGTGACGAGCTACAGAGTCTTAATATGACAGTCTTTCCGTTCACTTGCAAATGAAAATCCCGTTTCCACTCGCTCCCGACTTGTTCTACTTTTACACGCAAATCGGTATCATAGGTCATGTTATGTCCTGTAGTTCAAAATGCATTAACTTTTACGAAGACCTTGGAGAACTAGCTGATAATGTCGAATTAGGCCTGATCACTTAAATTGGACATTAACAGAGTTGGCACCAGTTAAGGCGAAGAGATACTATTATCCCCAGGATATTTTTTCAAACCTCCCTTGCATCAGAAAAATACAAAGTCATTCTTAGTAGGAAATCACGTTAATAAAATCCTGTTATCACCTTAACTGTCCTCGATCGACGGTTAGTGACTTCTCCATTCCCATGTAGGTCAAAACCATTCAGGTACTCACACAGAAAACTTCCATCGAGCGCATTCGTGCAAAGCCAATCCGACCGTTGTGGGTGATATAAAATTCCCCTACATTTTGCTTTCACCATCCAATTCCCTAGACAGTGGGTTTCGGTAAGCGGTTATTCATTTATGCATACAGGCACATCCCGAAAAGAGGCATACAGACAGGCGTATCCGGCAGTCTTAAGCAAAACATAATTCGTAATATTGCAACATAACTTGTCAGTCAAGAGAGTTAACTTCTGGTTATTTATCAATAAAATTTGTGGTTTGATCATTTGGTCCATGTGTGTATGTGTGTATGTATGTGCGTACGCACACACACACACACACACACACATACACAAGCCCAGTCCGTTTGTTCCGCGGGGGTGAATGTGGAAAACAGTATCTCCCATCCTGTGTTGCATGCTGTTTGTGTGTGTTTAACGGTTCGATCAGCTGTTAGGCAATGCGAAAACGTTGGGCAAAGAATACTGTCTTGTTAGAAATATCTTTTCGCTTGGCCCAAGCGACAACAAAAACAACAGTAGCAGCAGAACCAGCGGCCACAGTCGACGTACCACAGCACGCAAGTTTGGTGAAAATCTGGCCATGATTGACGGACGCTTTACCCATACGATTTCAGTTGCCTAAGACCCCTTTGGGTTAGACCACTGACCCACTGGCTGATCTGACCAACAAACAGGACGCAAAGAAATAGCGTTGTGAACACACAGTATCGAGGCACATGTGGATTAGTTAGGAAAACAAGTGGGCAACTTCTTTTATACGAACTCCACTTTGCAAATTATTGTTTGTATGTGCAACATTCGCTTGATTTGAGTAGACGCAAACGCAGAGTTCTGAGTGATCGCCGTTTCCATTGCTGTTTTTAAACCACCTAATAGATGTTACATGTGCGTTTCTCTTCATACGTTTGTATAGCCTATCCTTTACACTTGAAATGTTTTACGTAATGTGCCAGTGTTATACATTCAGCTCTGTGGAAACTGTATGTATTGGGACGCAGTTATTGTTCTTGTATCCACTGGAAATGAATGGTGTCTTCAGTAGTAAAGTTCGCCGGTTGATTCGAGAAACTTGAGAAAGCTTATACGCATCTATACACATACGACCTAGGATGACTTTGAAAACAGAATGATGGATAGCACAGTAATTCTACTAAGCTGAGAGGGAAATGTCCTCAACTGTAGAAATGCAGTGTGCTGATAAATAGTGCTGATGGCACGAATACAGACACAAACTACAGACACAAACATGGGGTCAAAAAGTATCTCACATATCACGTAGGGAACAGGAAGAGATTATGCAACAAACTTATACCCGAGGTCAGACGGACATTGTCAAATCATTATGAAGTATACAGTTACTCATCTCATTCACGGACCTGCTGTGTGACACCTAAGTAATTCAAGTTTAGTAGGGTCAAAACAAGTCTGAGTTTCGGGACGTTTTTAAATTCTCCCGTAAATGAACACTGTGAAACGAAATCTCCAGACCGTTGTAGTGTAACGTGCGGATCATAGGACAGGTTGAATTGCAATCTATTAGACGTTGACAAGAAAAATGTGCATTCTTAAATAAACCGTTTAAACAAGCCCAGTACTTTTAGAGTTCCTCTAAGGAACAGTCGATTTAATGTAAACACAGTCATAGGGCAACACAATGGAGTTCATTGCTTTTGGTCATATCCTGCATGAGCTTTTCGACAACATTAATCACATTGGAGCAATACGTAGGTGATCAGGTATTCTCTGCTTGGACCCAGAGAACCAAGAATAGTGTGGATGGTGGAGCGTTGTTTGTAGCCAGATGTTAGGCGCAGTCATGCCGACAGAAAAATGAAGATGTACTTTGTGTCAACATGATATACTGTTGTGTGGTCCAGAGACAGACGACCCGGTAACAGCGGTATGGTTCACACACGTACACACCCGTTGCCCAGTGGGATCAAGATCCAACTCTCCGTGCGTACATGATGATCACACCAGCCCAAGTAAATGTAGAAAATCTCAGTGGCCGCTCATCTGCCTTTCTTAGCCGAAGTTTCCGTTTGACATATGGACTTGCGGAATATTTTTTGTGCTAGGTGTACTGAAATTACGTGATAAGGTGTGGTATACCGCGCATTACTAGAGCAGACAGTGGAAGGTCGAGAACAGTTTCACCTGACCCGAGTTAGCTCAAGTGGTTGCTCCATCTGAAACCCAGTTGGGACTCCAGGATGTTTTAGCGTACCTTAGATTCATTTATTGAGAGTAACTTCAGGTTAGTCCTCGACAAAATGCGTGAACATGCCTGGATGCCGAACGGATGTAGCTTGCAAGTCAAGTAACCCCGGTGAAGTTGAGCCGAGTCTAACTATCTCTGTGAATAACCAGTTTCCCACCACGTTTTACGCAATTACGTGAAAATAAAGTTTCTTATCCAAGTTGATATAAATTGGGCATAACCCACATTTGACTGAAACCATCACCTTTGGGTGGACATTTTAACCAACCTTTTCTGAAGGAAATACTAGGGTATATTAGTAGTAGGTTTCCTGTGATTAGAACTCCGGTCTGCAAACTCAGGAGTCAATCATGTTGAATACTACTCCGGTAACCTCGTAGTAAAACTGACCGTATTATTGTATTTGATATATTGCTTATCACTGTAAATGAAACTGGAGGAATTCCTTTGGGCATAAGACTGCGAACAATGAATACATCAGGATAAACGGAGTAGTCAGTCAACTTTGACTCTGATCAGCTGATCTTCCTAATCTTGTGAAACTTATTTAAATGGACACTGAACACTTATACCTCATTTTCCAATCAAGGCACCCAGTCGACGTCCGAAGTATCGAATTGAATAAAGGCGGCTGAAGAATAATTCTAGCTGTTGAGATTGATTTTAATTTTCACTTCACGATTGGCATTTCACAGCTTGAACACTAAGGATTATCCGGCAATAGCTGACTACAAGTATTTTCTTCACGTTAAACTTTGTGTTCGGGTTCGGTTGTCCATGAAGTGGTTGCTTGTGTGTGTGTGCTTTCTAACGGTCGGGGGAGGGTGAATGAGACGTAAATCTAGGACACAGGCTTGTTGCCCAAATTGATTGGTTTGCTCGTGTTCCGTTGTTTCTTTTTCTCTTGGCTTATTACTTTCATTGACCAACCCGTGCGAACTGTTCCAACACTGTGCTCATTGATTCAATTAGCACCAGTAACGGGTTGACTGAAGGGTGGTCGAGTGTGGGTGTATGCGCACTTGTGTGCTTACTTGCGTGCACATATGACCAAAAGAGTTTGTCACAAATTAGACGAGCTGGTTTAATTAATTTGGTGACACCCGTTGAGAAGCCGTATCAGGGCTATGTGCAGGACTATGAGATTATCTTACTTTCCTGATCTGAGAAGAAGTCAACACAGCAGATACAGCTGTCTGTCCAGCGTGGTTTTGTTAGACAATTTTAGATTTTGACATCCAGAGTCGATCTGGGTTCCTGAGGACCCGTTCAACAGTCTAATGGAACGGATCGACATGTCTGATAGCTCCGACAGACTGGATGGAATTCACTGGTGCTCTCCCCGTCCGTCAAGAACAGATAACCATCTTTCCAATTCAGCAGTAGCAGCGCTCTTAACATTTGTCCGCACTTTGATGGACAGGCTGACATGTCGAACAGCCCTGGTTCGAGAAAATGTATGTGTAGCAAATTTTTGGACGTGTTTTCGTTGTTTACCGGACTACAATATGGACCATCATGTGAGACCCCGCTGGTTTACCTTTTCTCTCACACCGTCGCTCATACACAGACAGTCCGTTCAAAACATTCACGTGCAGTGTGCCCCCACGAACGTTGTAAACGAACAGACAGGTGCGGAGCTAAGGCGACTACAGTTTTTACTCTGAGGCTGAAGCTCAGTTTGACGAAAGCATTGGGACATTCAAGATGTGTAGGGACATGGTCAACGAAATAATGGGAAAATTTTTAAGCAACCCAAATAACTGATACCAAAGTTAAGGGTCTTATACAGCTAGTTGTCCGGCCGAAAATTAATTGAGTTCGTTGACATACTAGCACGCATTGTAGATTCTCATAAGAAAGTCGCTTAACAGTTTGGTAAGTTGTAGCGGTTTTCTCCGGCAACACCATATTTCTGCGTTCAGGATACCGGTGTGGTCGTGGCAACAAATGTCGTGAGTAAAGTTGTCAACCACAGAACTATGAACACGATTAACACAAAGACCAAAAGTTGAGTGTACTGTTTCTTCTCAAAGGAGTCTGGTTAACAGGGTCTATTTGAATCGGAAATATCCAGTCTTCAACTCATATGTGCCAAATCTGTCAGTTGTCAGTAGTAAGTACGTGGAAGTAACCCAGTTTTAAGGAACTGGGTTTCGGACCAACATCATCCAGTGACGGGAATAGCATGTCCAAACACGGGAAGCCCTGAGAAGTCAAACCAAAAGTTCATATTTGTATTCAGTTGACCACCCGTTCCACTTTCTCTTATAGGATTCACTCAATGATCCAACGGTTGTGCCGCCCAGGTAAGGTTCCTAAATAGTTCCCGCTTGGATCTACTAATTCCAGTCTCGAACGTTGAAGCTGTGCTAGCATTAACTAGGTTAGCAGATTTGTTAAGCAGAAGATATTTTAATTATCGAAAATCTAGGCTATTAGTTTCATTAGTAATTAAGGAAAACATTTTATTTTGGGGCAGATGAGTCATACTCTTAACTAATTTGACAGATTGATAATTTAGACAGAATCTAGTTGTGAAAAATCTGGACTGTGGCCGGATTCTTACTAGCTACAGAAATAGCATGTTCAGACACGGTAAACGTTCCATCAGCCGAATCACGAATCCACGTTGGAAGCTCAGAATTCTCCTATTTGGACTCAGTTGCCCATCCAACATAATGTGTCATATGGAAACCATTAAATGATTTAGGAGATTGACTGCCTAAACAAGATACCTCATTAAGTTCACGCTGGTTTCCCCCAGTGCCACTGATGGACATTAAAACTGTATTACCGACGAGCAGTTTGGTAAGAATGTAGCCAATTGGGAAAGATCTGGTGGAAATTGTTCTATACAATTCGTAAGATGGGCACACATTTTACGTAGCCATATCTCGAATAAACACAGTATGAAAAGTCGTTCTTATTTTAGGTTTCCGAGAACCTCATTTGCAGCTACGTAAGATTTGTTAAAAACATACTATATGGGATATTTCAGAACAACCTTACGTAAGAGTACAGACGTTGGCAGGTTTGTAACCTGGCGTGAATGTGGATATATTTTTAGAGTGGTTAGATTGAAACAAACTTTTGGAGCCAAACGACTCTGTCGGTTCAAGTCGTTAGAACAGAATAAACTCACAGAGACTGGAATGGAGAATACTGCTGCCGTTAAACAAACACTTCGTGGACATATAGGACCAACTTTTTCAGCTCTCACAGATTACTGCACAAATTAAAGAACGTCTTAGGTTCAGACGAATCTTTACTCGCTGAGCTGACTACTAGGATCAAGATGGTTATTGAGAAGTAGGTATACAACAAAAAATATCATGCTAAACATTAATAATGGATAAACTAGTCATTTCACCTAAGTGGCTCATGTACATTCATGTTATAATTGCGTTTACATTACTGTTTTCGTAGAAGCCAAAAGACGTTGATAAAAACACTTACGGCAGCACTCAAGGAAAACAGTGTGACCAGCTGACGTAGAGCGCGTTCTTCAACAACGTGTGTTCTCAGTGCGAATCTTTCAAAGAAAATTGCGGAGTTAGGAAACCAGAACGCGTTAATCAGTTTAATCGAGGCATTTTGTAAAAGAGTCAGCGAATTAAATGTACTTGTTTCATAGATCCACCAACGATTCGGTCTACTGTCAATTTTGTACATACAGTTATACATATATAAACTATATGTCGATTTAGTTGTCATTGAAAATTACAGTTGAGTTACAGTTTGGCTAGATTCCAAAGTTAACCGTACAACAGTTCACAAATTTGTACCGAATTGAGGTAGGAACTCTACTTTGGTATTTCTACACACATCCAACTCACAGGCTGAAACATGGGGAGCATTTTGTACATGCAAGTTATAGTAAGCGAATATGATTTGAGGGGAATTCGGAGAAACTGGTTGGCTTGTTAACAGTCAGCATTAAACCCTGAAACAGGTCGATGCGATTTTGGTCCTCCATAAACTTCTAACTAACTTGCACACTTAGTATCTTGTGACAGAAGGTTTAGAAGGTGGCCAGAAACCGGTGGCGTGGGTTGGCTTTAGTAGATGGGGCTTTAACCAGCTCAACCGATCTAACTATATCGACATATGTTAACAATACTTCCCAGGATATACGGTCACTGACCGTGTACAGTTTTGCCTTCACAGTCTCATATACCTTTCAGTGAGTTTGTTTTAGGGGATATCCTCATCAGGCTTTCACAGCCTGTTGTTAAATACCCCTGTGTGTGGCGGATTGGGTCTCTTCTCAAGTGCCGTTTAATAATTAAGAAGTGCCGTAATGTCTCTAGTTCATCTAGTAAGGAACTTCTATTGAGTCCCAGAAAGTACACTGGTTCCCTATGGAATCCAGTGATGAATGTGTAGTCATATATGGTTACCTTAGTTTCAAGCCCACCTGTCTAATAGAAGCAAGTATCCTCAAACATTGTGTTCAGCTTAGATGTTAACGTTGATCTATATGAGTTCAGCCTACGATTCATACCTATTCCTGAATGGATTCAGGTAAAGACTGCTATATAAATTTTGCAGTGTTTCATATCAACCACTTTGATAACTGATAACTAGTGGAATCACAGTATTGAGAAGTTTTCACAAAGGTAACTTACAAACTAATTTCTTTATGAACGTGTTAAATGTTTCACTTTAAAATACTGGTCAGTTGTCTTGGGGTTTTGGTTGGAGTTAGTTACCAAAACCAATCTCTCATTACTTAAAAATAACGTGGTATTCGTCGCTTAAAAGTCTTTACGAATTACTGCGGAAAAACTTTGGATTTTCCGACCGACATATGACCATGCAAGTATCTGGTAGAATGAATCCAAGAAGCGCGCAACGCATAACATCTCTGTTAGGGTACACCCGATATAAGTAACCGGCCATAAGTTTAAAGTCATGGGGTATTTTTTTCGCGTACACAAGGGATTGACAACCTTATTGCAGATGGGAACATGATGCCATGCCATCTCCTGGAAGAAGTGACACATCTCTCTATGGTTAATGCATGGAAATGATAAGAAAAAGTAATACCTCATTGATAATTTTTGTCTTGTTGAAATAACAGTGGAATCGCAGTCACAAACAATTGTAAAGTCTGGTGGTCTTTGTTACGCGCAAGCCTCTGGATATAGGAGGAAAAACTATATGAGACCAGGTATACAAGGTCAGTTAATTAAGCGTCAGTCAACTGGGTTATCATCATCATCATCATCATCATCATCATCATCATCATCATCATCATCATCATCATCATCATCATCATCATCATCATCATCATCAT